>LOND01003508.1:21379-52840 GCA_014220965.1 Paragonimus kellicotti | reverse complement strand
TACTGGACTGGGTGTTGAATGTAGGGCAAGCAGCTCTGAGGGCGATAATAGGACTCTGGTTGAGCCTTGCATTAAAAGATGCGTCAGGTGGGACATTGTCATTATTAGGCAAAGGCCTGTCATCAGGGGTTGGTAGTAATTACGTCCTTTTATTCGCTGACTATGGATTTGGGTTTTCATGCATCTTTTTCCCTTTATGTTGTCTGGAAAGTAAACTGGAGCGAGTCGTAGGGTAATGAGCAGAGGTAGGTTCATTATCACGAGTGTCCCATTGATGATTGGTTTGTGTATTCCTCTCGGATTTGTTTGTAGTTGAAACACCGATGTGTCTTTGACTAAAAAACGGGCGAAATCTCACCTTATGTGATTCCGTTACCGCGCGGGTAAGTTGACATCTAGACGCTCCACTAAGATCGGTCTAAGCACAGTTATTTACATGCTCCCGAAATTATTTCATATGAAATCAATATCGTTTGATTCGACCGTCACAGCCGCTATATTTGCGGCCATCCCTGCACTTATTGTTTACTGTTATCAGGTGACTATACCATATAAACGGCGAGTTACTTAGCTGTCTTAATGCACTGAAACTGGTAGTTCACTGGACTGCCTGCTTTCGTTCTCTTGCCGACAGAAACTTTCTTTTTACTGTGTTGTCCTACTTTTTGCTGTACGGAGATAGTCAGCGAAACCGTCGGTTTCATTCATGTCCCATAGCATTATTAAACCCAAATGTGTTGTTTGTTGAGCAACATGTCCATTATTGTTAGAAAATCCTCAATTGTATGTTTAAAAGAAAGTGTTTCAGGCCTCCTAGGTACATTCAACCTCGTCACTCTAGACGAATCCTAAAAAATTGCCTTTGAATTTGTTGGCTTGGCAACCATCACGACTGACGTGACCTTTATGGTTGAAACGCCAGATGCATCGCACGTGTATAGGCCGTAAATACTTGGTCTACATGACGCATCCTTGTGACTTTATCACTGACATTGTCGTGATCGATCTATTCACAGCAAGTTTCTAAAGGAATATTTCTGAATATTCTTACGGTTGGCAAAGCGAGAAAATCCTCCCTCTAGAATCTACATCAAGGGAGCAAGGTAATAACTAGCGGGACACATGCTGTTTGAATGTTGTTCTGTGAATTTGCTGTCCAAGATTGCCTTCATTTCTATTAAATCAAATTAAGTAAGGGTGTGACTAACCGGACTAAAAATGTAAACCACTGAGCTTAATGCAAACACCAAAACAAAAAGCTAATTAAGGGCAAATTTCCTAGAGCTGTGAAGCTGAAAATGTAGTTTTCCCTCTGTGTTACACTTTCACTGTATATCTTGTACATTCTGCTGTAAGTTCTTCCGTATCTGCCTACTTATTAATAAATCCTGGTCTGCGCTTTTGATTCATGGCCCAGCTATTTGTTCTCAGTCTGTCTACATTCTTGCGCACAATGATAATAATGATTATTGGTTGGACAATGCTTTCTGAGTAATAACTTACAAAGATCAATTTAACTATTATTTGGTTGCATCATTCATGTCAATTTGGTCTCTTTTCTAACTGAATTAGAAAGAATTAGAAAACTCACAGTAACAGGGCTGGATTGCAAAAATGCTAAAAATCGGATGAAAAAGCGTTCAACGCCGGATTCAGAGGCGATTTTGATGGTATACTGGATTTTATTAACTTCCGTGATGGGTAATATCTTTTTAGTGTCGATAGCTTTTGCTAGCCTTCGTAAGTTTTCGTTTGGTTCTTTTGCCCAGTAAATGCCTGTTGTTTGTACTCGTCTTGTTTCTGTTCGTTGTTCAACAAGCAACCTGCATGTTGAGCCATTTATCCCTTAAAAAGTTAGGTTCAATTATCCAAGTTTCACGTTTCCGTGCACTTTCATTCATTTGCACAAGAGGAAGCAAACGACTAATTGCCACCTCTAAGATAATGTAACCGGTCCCATTTTTTCCATTCTGTTGATAATCTTTTGAAATGTCTCCCCTATCCTACTTTAGTCTAGTACTTTCAAACACCCGCAAGTAATCCTGGAAGTCATCAGTGTCTGTATGTCTCTCGAACCCGCCTGTTGTTCACTGTTCAAACGCTTTTTTCAAATGGTGAATTGCTGACATCCCTTTTGTTTCTGACTAGGTAAGAAATCAGATTTTACTTTATAAGCACGCCTGGCGAAAAATGAGGGAACAAAAAAGGACCACTTATTTTGTGGGAGGTTTGGCAAGTCAAGTTAAAATTATGATTCAAATTTCAGAATCTTTGGTTCAGCTGGCCTCGAATCGGCAACATTAATTTTGTGTTCTTCTTCTGTCTTTTAACATCGGAAGCCTAACATTAAGTACAAAACGAAGGCATATTGTGGTGGATTATCAAACCGGAGGTGCGAGTATTCCAACACTCGGCGGAATACCTCAACGCGGGGAGGTACGTCCAAAAGCCCACAGCGAGCGGATCGGGGACAGCATGGGCGACCGGATGAGTCATCGCTCAACTGGATCGGACCAACGGGCGAGACATGGCAGGCAAAATGGGATGGACGACCAGATCGGGGGCGCGATTATTCCAACACTCGGAGGAATATCTCGACACGGTCGTAGAATACGGTCAAAGCCCACAGTGGATAGATTGCGGACAACACGAGCGACCGGACGAGCCATCGCTCAACGAGATCGGACCAACGGACGAGGAATGGCAGGCGGAAAAACCCCCGATAGAAGGCGTCGGTCACACACACAAACCGGGCAGAAGTGCACACGACGTGTGAGCGGAAACCGGGGGTGTTGTGGACCGGAATTCTGATTCATAAACGCGAGCGCGCGCGTAGCATGGCAACCAGCGAGTTGGACAATAAAGACTGTGTTTTATTGGACGCGTTCTCGCCACAATATTAAGCTGACCATTTTCTTCAGGGACTCGACTGTATGGAAAAGATATTTAAGAAGGCCACTCTGTGACTTGCCAAGGTCAATTGTACGCAGAATGAAATTTATGTGACTACAGTCAATTCAGTAGATTAAGTCTGAGACTTTGGCTGAATACTGCCCTGATCATCATTCCTGTGTAGGAAACCAAATTCTTTAGAGCATTATGTAAAGTTGCAGTAAGCATTCCGAACATTTTGATTTCTTCACCTCCAGTTAATATTTGCAGCTGAGACAATAAAGCACTTACACCGTACATATGTACAGCTTCGGTAGTAGCACCGGATTAAGTAAAAGTCCCGCTTTTTCTTAAGCTGTCTCAATTCTACACTCCCTTCATAGGACAAGCACTGCGTGCGAAGTAATTAATATTCAAAGTTTACCAAACATTTCAGGGAAACGATAGATATGTAGCTTGCTGTATACTTAGAACATTACGTGGAGTGTTGAGCTGCTGTTGGAATCTTAGCAAAGTAACACTGAAGATTACAGGAGGAACCATTCAGATAGTAGACAAATTTGATAGCAACCTTCAAAATTCGGATGGACGTGTGGAAAGGAACACTTGTCACGAGTTGTCCTCCCGTTATATCTCACCCGTAGTGAATATCCCTGCGTGAAACGAAATCTGATTCACTTATCAGCAGAACAAGGCGTCGATAACTATGTCAGTGTTTTCACATCAATTCCAAACTACAGCGCAAAACTTTTGTAAATACACTTGATGTAGAGAAGGGTCTCAGATAAGACGAATTCTAGCTTTCGCGCGGTATTGTCGCTTGAGAGGAATATATTTCAAAAAATGCGTTCGACTACTCATACAAAAGAAGTCCAGCGAAAAACATGTGGCTCTGAAAAAAGAATTAGATTGCTAATTTTGTGATCTGTTCTAGCCCAACCGTTCCGATGCAATCAACATATTTCCTCATTTTTTCCACCAAACTAGGTCTGGCTGACCTCACGGCTGCCAATTTGGAAGTGGTACCTGATAGCGGCTACGAAATTTGATGGTGTTAGCTCGGAATGATTCATCTTTCTGCGCATGCGAGCAAACAGGTTGACATTATACGTTGGGATTAACTTTCATATGATTGATTCCTTCTGGCTTGTTGTTTTTGCGGGTTGGGTTCATTTTGTTTCTTACTGCTTACGTTAACTATGGCGATCTTGCTGCAACAGTTTTGTGCAAACTGTGTGCATCCGTGGTGAATAAACGTCAACCTACATGCATCAAAGTAAGTGATCCTAAGTGTGAACAAAGAACGACAACGAATTAGTTGGAGAAATGGCGTACTAAGTACGATCTATGGCCCGAAACATTTCTCTGCATATTATTAAGCACACACATGCATACGACCTATACAAATGAAAACTAAATCAACGCTAACAACACCGCAGCACGCTATATTGCACGATTCAATTTCAAGCCACGCGTGCTTGCCAGGTTCGATTGCGCTTTACAACCGGAATTTTGATGCAAATCGAGTATTTTCTAATGTCCTTTTGTGACAGCTAACGAAATATCCCAACGTTTTACATACGACTTCAAAAGAAGTAACTTTTTATCAGACGGTCAAGTAGGGAGTCCATACCAATGAACGCTGCTCACAGTGAATTTGGTAAACAGAATTTCTTAAGGTCGGAAGGAGTAACGAAAAAGCGAGGAACTGAGATGCGACCGCCGCACGAGTTTAATGGTTGTAGGTGTTGTTTCCTTCGGCTACTGTTTATACAGTTGCGGAAAAGCCGTCCCACTTAAGGTGACTTCCACGACGAATGGTTTACAGCAACACTTTTTACACTACGTTCTTATAAGTAATGATGAGCAGAAATATACCGACAGAGGTTTCCGTGTGTTCTAACAACAGTCGTATGGAAAACCAGCACAAAATATCATAAGGACATACGGGATGATACTTTTTGGTTGAAATTGACACGGTACATTCCTTTGGTTCTGCTTGTTTGTCTTTTATCCTCATACCATGCATTCGAGACATGCCCAGACAAGACGTCCAAGTTTTCAAACAAAATAAAACAATTATTTCAGCAAATTTATTGGGTTGGTTTCTCCAATTTGAAATCCAGCATTACTGTATGGTTGCAAGGTTGCTTGTTCCCAGATGCCGATATATGCAATTGAAGTCCGAACTGCGAGCAGATAATTTCGCAGCATGAATTCCACGAAAATGAGCCGCAGTTTTTCTGTCTGATTTATGTGCTGCTTGCCATGTTAAATGATGGTAGTTCCACGTTTCACTGCCCAATAAATGTCAATATACGGTTTTCCAGTATGCTATTATAGGATATCGTATTAATAGTTTTAACCAAGGTTGGCCGGTTTACGCAGTTATGTTGCAGAAAATGCACCTAAACACCTTTCAACGCTAATCAATAGCCAGTTAATTGAACCTCACTTCGTACCTTCGCAGATGATAACAAAGTATACGCAGATATTAATCAGATAATGCAGATAGCTAGACGTCTTCTTTTGCCAACATTTCGCTCTGGAAGGTGCCCTTTGAGAGTTCTGAACAACAGGTTTTGTTCTGCGCATTGATACTGCCAAGTGCCGCACCCTCTAACGTCATTGTTTGAATGTTATCTCTACCCTTTTTACATTCTGGTTAAGTTACCTGTTAGTGAGACAGGATGAAGTCCAGGAATATTACATCCATTCATTTTCTGTTGTACCATCCAACGTGTGGATGTTACTTGTCCACCTCAAGATTACTGTCCATCGTTGGTTGTTTGCGTTTCACGTTTCTAAATGACGCACGTTAGATATAATCGCTATAGCAACATGTCTTGTGATCCAACAAATATGGCACGCCTTCACCCTTTTGTTATTTTGCTATTTGTGGTATGACCATGATTAAAAAGCCACAGTGAAGCTGTAACCATATAATTCTGGTTAATTTGATGATTACTAATTTCAGATAACACCACACACTCAATGAAGTCATCCAGAAAATACCTTGGTCTTATTATTGTGCATTTTGAAACAATTGTCCCCCATCACTGGATCACGACAAATGACAATTACTGACGTGGTCGACTTCTTTATATACAAACAACAACTTGAAAACCTTGCGTCCACAAAGCCCATTCTTTTCCACATCATTATTGCAGTAGTGTTGTGATCCAAAACGCGGATGGCACAAGGGTTGTTTATTCGGAACAGCAACGCGTGGGTTATGCGTTTCAACAAGACAACAAACGAAAACACTCATCTGCATACGGTACTCGGCCCAGACCGTCACGGCTGCCACAGACGTCAACGCTCAGTTCCTTTACGTTCCCTTACGTACCAAGAACCATTTCATGCGATGCTGCACTCCAATAATTCTTCTTATATTTTTCCTGCAGCTATTCTGGTGCCAAAATATATGCTCTGGTTCCACTACTGAATTACAGTGGTGTGAGTAGTATAGCATGATCGCTCCTACTCACTACACTAATGGCTCACCTCTCTTTACACCTTTATTCGATCCGTTTGGTCTGAATGTCAAAAAAGATGATCACTCAAGGAACACCAGGCGCCCAAATGATACGCAACGACAGCCGTGGTTGCAGTAGTCTAGGGGACCACTTTCTCCAATTATTATTTTTGGACATATCCCCTGCTGGTACAGCAGTCATCCGCCAAAGTCACGTACTGAATGTACGTAGTATTGATTGGCTGAATATCAAACTGTGCAGGACAAAGGTTGGCACCCTCGGTAACTACCCAGGTCGTGTGCCTTCCTAATCGGAAACTCTATCTGCTAACTGATCGACTATGATGCATTATGTTCGCGGTGGTGCTGTGCAGTGCCAGTTAATCCATCTCATACCAAGTCATCCACCAAACGTGTAGTTACGCGTGTCACCGATCTAACTTGGTTTAGTGTGCATTAGCGTTGCTTTCAAGGAGCAGACGTCTCCAATGTATCGCAGTTCCTGAGTAGTATAAACGATTTGTAGCGAACGTTAGCAAAGTGATATGCATGGTGCATTAAATAAAACAATGGAAACGTAATGTTGAAACCGTGTCACCGATCTAACTTGGTTTAGTGTGCATTAGCGTTGCTTTCAAGGAGCAGACGTCTCCAATGTATCGCAGTTCCTGAGTAGTATAAACGATTTGTAGCGAACGTTAGCAAAGTGATATGCATGATGCATTAAATAAAACAATGGAAACGTAATGTTGAAACCGCAAATGGCGTTTTTCTCTCATATTGGAATGAAAATGATGATGCGGACTGCCTGGTTGTTCTAGTGTCATGCTCAACAAAGGACTGTTGATTAAGATGGCAATTCAAGCCGACTGACGAAAGTTATGAACACTGCTGATTTCCTATCGTTATTGAACCATGGTGCGCGGTTTCTAAGTGTCGTCGCCAGAATTTTTAGTGGTGTCTTATTTTAAGTCAATTATGCCACATTAGATTTGTCGCCTCATCTCTGAGCAGTGTCATTCTACTCCAATTTAATACGCTACGAGCTTCTAACACCAGTTGCATCCGTAAAAGAGCGTGCATACGTTATGGCTGTATATTACACAGTGATAAAATTTCCCTTGACCCTATGCTGGTAAAAAGGTCTGGATGAGTTAATTTAGCGTTCTCAACCAACACAAGCATGCTTGTGGAAAGATATACTACTATCAACCATTTGCACTGGTAGAATTGACATAAAAATGACATTTGTTTCCATCGAAATTGTTTTGCTTCACATCCATCCGAAGTAAATATCTTGATTCTCTTCACGTATGATTTATCAGAATACGCGAAATGACTGACTCTTTCTCAACCTACCTCCAAGAAATTCACTGTTATTATGCGCTAGTGCTTGTGAAGCACTTCTGAGTGGAATTTAGTGAATACCGATTTTTAATTCAGTCACGTTTTCTTACTCTATCTCGCCTATATTTAACGTACGATCAGAAAGTCGGACATACGGCAAATGATCTTGCACCGATATTAATTGACAAGGGTGAGGCTAGTTTGTGCAGCTTCAAATGAACACACACTAGCATTTTGGCACTATACGGGCGTTTATTCTAACAGGCTTTCTAACCCAGTCGAGTTGGCGAATGTTGCCTGCACACCGGTGTAATATTGTGTTCGTCGACAGTGAATTGTCTATTCTGTCTTGATCACATGTTTTCACTTCATCCACTCGGTCTTTCGATTACTAAGGGACGATCAGATACGGCTAACTGTTGACAAATATTTTAGTAAATTATGGGAAGCGTACGGATGGGAAACCGCAGGAGCTATTGAGTCAAGTCGGACAAAGTAAAATATATCTTTCTGCTAGTCAAGTTTATTTTGGTACCATTAGATAGCTACCACCTGTACGGGGTTCGTGCTCCAGTCTACTAGAAATACCGCAGAAACATTTTTATTGTGAGCACCTTGGTTTGCCAGGGTTGACAAGTTTATTGTGAACGACTCACGAAAACTAATGTATTCCGATTGAAGCCCGTTTAAAGTTCAGTTATTTTTTATATCTCCCGAAGTGATTATTGTATTATTGTCGTTCTTATGCACAAAGGCCACTGGAGCGAACTGGTGCACTTCGAATTGAATAAAAACTTTGTACTAAGCAACTTCTGTATAATAACTTATGTTTCCATGCATTCTTGACAAGGTTGTCTGCACCAATTATGCGCCCGAGAAGTTCCCCAATTTTCACATTACGGTTACTGCAGGATGAACATATTCTCGACAGATCGCCTTCTTCATAGGGTAGGTATGCGGTCGTTGATTTTTCTGATATACTAATAGCAAGAAATGTAAGAACGAGGGACTTAAGAAAAACAGTTACTTGGTAAATAGTGTTTGTCATGTATGGGTATACCGTTGACAGATATACCGCGTCTTGACTATTGAGATGTGTACTTTGGCTAACTTTTATTTGAAGTCCACGTTAAATGAAGCTTTATTGTTATGCGCGATTATTGCGGTTTTTGCCCGCTGTCCCCTAAAATACAGCATATATCGCTCAGGTTTTCCTTTTTCCCTAAGTGATTCAGTAGTGATAGTGTTGCCGCATATAGTATGTATTGTTTTTATCCGGGAATAGTACCGCTTTTCTGTCTGATTCCCCCGAACCGAATACTGTGTTTCCTACCTACGGCAATATCTTCTTCCACTCCCTCATGATCCTCTCCAATCGGCGAAGTATGTTTAGCTATCCCTTCCGATGTACCCGTCGTCTTCCGCACCCCACATCTGACTTTCAATCCGGGCTGTACACACAGAAGTCACGATGTTCTCACTGTCTAACCTTCGCAACTCTACTAATCCCCGAACATAGCTATTGGTCTCTCGCGCTTTTCCATACAATATTAGCTTGGATGGTAACTTTTTATTTAATTTTGTGTTGATGACTAAGAGGCGGCAGAGTTAGTGACATCATCCCATCCCTGCCAACTTATTCCTCCAGTCACTAACCATCCCTTATTTCTCGGGTTGATTCTTTGATAAAGTCGTTTAATCACTGATCCAGGTGGTTCATCAAATTTCCAATTTCGAAGCAGTCCTCAATAGGTCAGTATGCCTCGTGCATAGATAAATATTATCATGGCTGTAAGTAAAATGATCACATACTGATCAACCATAGCCACTAAGTCGATACATCCTTTGTAACGCTGCATCTCAACGACTGTGTACTAATGGCCACGATTAGTTAACAGAAACAGGCACGTCACATTTTCTGGCCAAAGCCCTTAAATTCCTTCAATGTGAATTGACTAGATGCAAAACTGCTTCGAGAGGTTAGTTCCCTATGGTATGTCACACTGCTGACACTGCAGTACACAGTGGATACCAACATTTAAATTTCAGGGTGTTAGCTCATTGTTCCAGCATTTCATAAGTTTGGTTGCCTCAAATCTACTGTAGTTGATGACATTCCTTAGTCCTTTAATCAATGTTTTTCTCAAGCACGCAGATATTGCGAGTGTGCTTATTCCGTCTCAAGTTGATGCATTGAAATATCAACACCATTAACAGGCACTTTTACTAATATGCTTTAAGTATTTTTTCTGAGCGTCCGTTGTTTTCCAGAGGTTGATATCCCAGAAACGCTAAGCCAGTCACTCTCCAGGTAGCCAGGCCATTAATTCCCATTGTTTTCAGTCTTTATGGAATCGTGCTGAAGTTCACCGTTGTTTGCATCAAAATCCTTTTTGTGGACAGTAACTTCTGTCTAGTGTCCAGAAGGACAGATCAGGAACATAACTTTTCAACCATATATCAGTTAAATTGTAAATTCTTACTATTACAGCCGCGAGAATCAGCTGGCAAACATTCCTCCAAGGTGTTTTCCCAGGTTGGTTCACTCCAAGTGTTTGTAACCGGTGAGACTACGTGAAAGTGTAGACCAAGCAGCTACCCTCCTAATTTTTCCAAGGCCATACCAGTCGGAACACATTTTTTCTGAGATTGAACAGTTGCACACAGCGGACAATAAAACTCGGTCGAAGTAATCCACGTATCCTTATCCCTAGTTCAGTGAGAAGTCGATTGCCACATCCTCTTCTGTCAGTTGCAAATAAGGGATTTTTATTCACTACTGGAAATTTTGGTCATTGTTTTTCTTCAGTTGCAGTTGGATTCCGATAAAAGCATGACTGTTCTCTCCGATCTTTGAAACAGACAATTTTTCTGAAACATCCAAAATGTACCCTTCACGTGTTTTATCACAACACGAAAAGCAAAGTGTTTTTCGATATTTATCTTACTACTAAGACAATTAACTTATGACGTCCACATAGTGATATTGAGCCCCACTTGACCAATTGAAATCGTATACATCTTCTCATATGTGTTTATAAATGAAAAGCATAAGACATCAGTTGACTAAGTAAGGTTCGACGTTGATGAAACAATCAGGAACAATAATTAGTAAATTAATAATCAGTGGCAACGTAGTACGTACTTCAAACTGTCGAGCCAGCTGAACAAGAACAGGTGACATAACAAGATTAGATAGTTGTAACATAAATCGGTTGAATGATTGGTCAGAAATATATTTAGCGGGAAAACTAATACGGTGTAATTGCAAAAAACATCTGCCAGCTCAGAATAAGGAGTAAGGATTGTTTACAATGAAGCAGCGGACATAACAAATGTAAGGGTTTGATAAGTTGTCTTCGGTTACACAATTCCGGTGTTGGAGAATGGACGCTCATTATTTAAGCCACTGATAACAATGTCCCTATGAAGCCTTTATTATTCATCGGCAGTAGTTTAAAAATAATTGAAGACGCTTGTTTAGTGTCCGAAATATGTCCACTCTCTGCGTGATCCTCTAAAATTTCAAGGTCGAAAGATATAACGACACCGTTATTGAGAGATTCCGGACAATGTTGTGTGGTGCAATTGGATAGTGTTCTCAAGGTACCGGGCACCATAAGTGTAAGTGAGCTGATATGGGGCACGCAATCTAGACTAGTAAGGTAGCCTACCCTTAACGTGCTAAACTGTGATACAGTCTCTGCAGTCAGGTACAAAAAACAGTTGAGTGGTCCTTTCTCATTCATTTCATAAGGTGTTGCTTCGGTATTTTCAATGCGCCTATTTAGGAGGGCACTATTAGGAAGACGCCATTCTTGGAACAGCAATGAAATGGAACACCCTCAGTCGTCCTCCCATATGCCGAGCGTTAGAAGTCTCAGGGCAACTGTTTTTCCGTAATTCTGCAAATTAGTTTGTCTTCTCCTCGAAATTACTCGGGCTATGGTGTGCTCTCGCTCTATTTCTTGTATTTGAGAGGTACAAAACTTAATGCATGTGTATATTAAATGTTAAACCTTCTATTACCACACATGGTACTCCCCAATTCTCACATTTCTGATAGTTGCAGCGTAACATCCAAAACGTCTGTCTGTATGCTAATCTCCAGTTCACTGAAAAATTGCCTAACCTGATGACAAGTAGTAAAATTCTGTAAGACGCATCGGATATTGAGTCGAAAACGTGTCAGATTCATATCGACTACTGAAAATTATGTCAGATTCTTTAAACAGTCCCTTTCATGTTTACGTGAGAAAGTGCCTACAATGTTAGAGCCAAGTGACGAGTTCTTCGCTGTACTGTCTATTTGTCATCCGCTTGAAAAGAACTGTATATCAAAAGTGCATCGAAAAATGAGTTCACTGAATTCGCCCACTAATAACACTAATGTCACTTTGAAAAAGGGTTAGTGTAGTCACAAATGTTTCGGATGAACTTGAGGAGTGAAACGTTTATGTTCTGTATCCTCACGCAAGTATAGAGAATTTTTCGTGCTTAATGGCTATATCATATTCAGCCTGTGGACGCGAATCACAAGAGTCTTTAAAAGTTGCAACTAATTCTTGGTCTTTCAGAATCACTTCCCTCCTTAAGTGACTACCTGATGTCGTGATGGATTTAATGGTGTTCGTAGTCTGCCAAGATTTGACTCTGTGCTTTCTCGTAAGCGGAATTACTCTTCCCTATTATGTGGGCTTGTTGCGGTTCTACGTCCGCATTGTGACCAAGGAAATCCCCATCCTATATAGTCTGGTTCACGTTGGAACAGCAGATGCTAACACCGGCTTTGTAAGACAGATGTTACTCATCGTCCCAATAGAATTCACGCCGCACATGCTGAGAGACTAGTGGATTTAGTCGGAGCTGCGTGCCGACTACTGGATATAGACAGCCTGACCTATAACGTGGGCAGAACCAACCCAATCACCTAAATGAGTGAACATCGGACCGTAACAGAGTTGAGGGGTAGCGCTGACAGCGGGAGAGGGAGGCTGAGGTTCCTCATAGCAGCGTGTGCTACGCATATGGAAAAGCGGTATATTAGCTGAGGGTTTATCCTCTGGAACGAAAGTAGGTATTTGGACAAACTTTTCACTCTGGCTTGCTACGGAATAAAAATCCAGTAATAAGTGCGGCCTGTGAGAGGGCAGTTCAAGCCAGGCGGAAAAAAGTGGGAGGTGAAATACCACCTGAGTGACAAAGCATAGCGTAGAGCTTTCATTTACTGGCCTTCGGTACACTGTGATAAGATACTTCGTTTGTACATTCAGTTGGAGGTTTGAGAAGTATGGATGTACTTTGGTGTAGGGGGATTTCTGATGCATGACATCATTCAAAACTGAACAAACGGATGGCCTTGCCAGTTAGTATCATTTAATAAGCGTGCTTAACATGGAAAACGTCACAATACTGTATTTATATGGACAATTTCTACTACCAGCCTACAAAAAGTGCCACATATAACAACACTTTTTCAGTCCTGTCATATTTTTTATGAAGTTCTGTGTAAACGATCCCAGATCCAAGCACATTCTCGGGGTTTTCTTCTCAAATGTTCGGGTGTCTTACTTAAGTCATACGCCTTCGTATAAACAACAGTATGAGCAATTTTGGGCAACAGTGCTAAATAGAACTATCGTGAATAACGTTTGACCACCTTATTTTTTTGAGAAGCCCAGGGCTTCCAGTGAATGAGGAAGGTCTGAAAATCATGCTCTAACAGTTATTATCCACGAACAGAGTAACCTGTTGGTTCAGCCAAGCAATGCATCACCTCATTATGTAAGATATATTGAAGACCACAGGTATTCTTCCTTCTTCTAAAAATGGGTTGTTTGTGGTAGATCGTGAAGATAGTTACCAAGACGGTCAGATCTTTCTGCGTCAGATTCCATTCTTTCGGGTTGTCTTACCTAAACTGTTCGGGTTAACTTTAAAAGTGTGTACGGAGGCATTCCAATAAGGTGGAGTCTAATAAACATTTTCTAATTCCCTCATGGTTTGTTGTGCTGAAACATCAGTTTCAACTTGTGACCCATCGATCAGCCCGGGCGATTCACAAAACATTTCATTAGTCTGTTCAGCTAACCAGTCACTAAGTCGAAACGACCGACTGGTAGTATGGTCAAATGCCATTATCCGATCGTCTTGCCGAACTACAACTCATTCAGTCTTATGTTTAGAAATTCGTCAGAATGACAAACCATCTGGACAACAAACCAGCACTCATTAATCGGGCATTGTGTGTCTCAGTAGTTGTGCGCGCTTATCGATCGGGGATAGGGCAAACCCACCAAATGGGGCAAACGTTTCTGCGCTCACCAAGTGCGCCACTGAAAGACAGATAGTTCTGATCTGAATTGTCCGAAATGCTGTTAGGTACTGGATGCGAGGGTGCTATTATAACAGTCACTGGCTTGGAAATGTTGCTGGAAAAATATAAATTAGGAATATAAACCTCCAGTTACCTAACCACGTTTGCGAAATCAATAGAGAGTGGATTGACTGCTATATCGTAAGGTAATGACCTCATACATGATGCAATGAAACTACAGCCACCTCAGTCATGACAAACTGAATGCTTTTACGACTTGATTTTTAAACAACGAGAGGGGGTTAAGGTACCCGTAGTATCACTGATGGCCTGTTTTGAACGAACACGGCAAATACTCAAACCAGCTGAAGTGATTCATGGACGTAGACGGTGTCTTATTTCGGTCAAATGCAATGGAATCACTGACCTGCATAATACATTCGGCGAGTTTCGTCTAACTCATTCATTTTTTCAGTCATTGTTTGGAGGCAGCTGTGTGTTGGGTTGATACATCTACTCAAAAATGTATTTGTTGTGTGAAAAAACTTTTACATGCGGAAGCAGGCTTGTAACAAGATAAACCACCCAATCACTGATGCTGTAATGTTTTTTTTACAGCTTATCGCACAATCGGAGAAAATTCGTACACTGTATGTACAACAGCTTCAGCTGATGCGTTTCCAGCTGAACAGTCTTAAATCAGTCCAGGTATACATCGCAATCAACTCTGAAGTGTGATTTACTTCTCATATAGTTGGCGTTGTACAACTAAGACATTTGTTTCAGCCAGTCCCTTGAAATAAGCGTTCTCTATTAGCTCACTTTCTTTCTTCCTCTCTCTTTCTTCCCAGTTAGTAATGCTTTGCCTGCGTTCCATTCAGTTTTATAACTTTTTGAAATTACCAACAACTATCTGTCAGTTGGTCTGTGACATCATTTACTGTCTCACTTCGCCGAACAAAGAACATCTAGCTGGTTGTACAGTTTTCAGAAGTGAAACCTTCACAAAATGATCTGAACTGTCACAACCAACATCACGCAGGTGGCAATCAGCCGTCCAGTTTGAACACGTGTTAGGTGATGAACAGCCGCCATCAAAAAAGCGCTGATTTGTGGGTACCAAACTTACGGTTTCTTAAGACGGACTAGATACTGAAAATTTCGGCTCCTCTGTAAATTGTGCAGCCTTGGCTAAAACCCTTAAATCACAGTAAATCTTTTAAAAAGTGTGAACGATTCCGCCCTGTAGCCATTCCGGGGATGTACAACTCCATCACACGTTGTCACGAAAAGAAAACTGATGGCTTATCGACCGTGGCTGAAAAAGAAAGTATTTTTTGAACCAGTCTAAATACAGACTACCAGGACAGTGCGGGGTTTAAGGTGCACATTTACCCCGAAAGGATAGCTGATCTTCAGAGGACTGTAAGAGTGCGGCGCAGATTTAACCCCATCTCAAGAAGTTCTCAATTCATACTACCTTCCACTAGTAGACTTCACGTCATCAACAAACTATGAACAGCTAATTGGTTGATCCTTTAAATTTGAGATCCAACTCAGCTATTAGTCTGCTGAACAGACAGAAAAACCTAGCGGTTTCAGTTGGAATTTCCGAAACTCACTGCCTAACTCTGTGGACACGATCGACTGACTCATGATAGGGTGTGTTTGACAACGTTTCAATTCTCTTCGTCACATCTCTAATGACTTTCCCAGTTCACCTGATTTGCACAGCTATATGTTTACTGGTTATTAGAATGCACCTCTGTTGGGTTGATGTATTCGTTCAATGCATGTAGTTGTTCATTTGGAATGCTATGCGCCAATGCTATCCCCTATATTGAGTTTATTTTGCATATGAGAAGGTTCTGTAAAATATCCGCACCAAATTTAATACAAATGACGGCAAGTAGTTTGGGAGTAGTGTTTCACATATTCTTAAGTGGTTTGAGAATAACACACCGTTCGGAGCTAGGAACCCCACTCGAGGTGGCTGAAACGTTGGGGATTACAACCTGATCGTAAAGTTGTGTTCTTCTCAGTCCGGTTATGAGAAAGCCTTTTTAACATCGGTTAACCATCTAATATGTTTTATACTCAAAACAATACAGAGCCAGAACGCATGATTATTCGCTATTTCTTCTATCTACACATAACTAAGAGTCCAGTAATTTTAGGTCGCATGTTTTACTAAACTGCGTGATAACTGACGGAATAGATCGTTTTATCCTAATCCCGTTATAGAAATCACACAGTTTATTCTAGCTCAGCAAGGTTACTTCGCCCGCTGTAAGCAACACTCTGAAGAAACACTGACGTTTTTAGATCACCCAGGTTGATGGACACTTCAAGCGCACACACTCTTTCCCAATGGTGATCGGTTGCTATCGGTGTCAGTTTTATGCAGTTATAGATAGGATCATGAGCGTAGATGATTACATATTCTAAGCATTTCCTTCGCTTGCACCGTTTTATAAAATGTGATATATGAAGTTACTTTTCTTCTTTTCAAACGTCAGCAACTAGATTTGTAGTACGTTAAAAGAGATCTATTCAGTGCATCAGTCGCGCACTCAATCTACTTTATTAAACTGTTAATAATGAAAAGGTCAAGTTCTACGAATGAGACTGTTTCTTCTCATTATAAATGGATAAGCGCCCGGTTGGAGCACGCCGAAGCTGTTTTCTGTAACCTGATTTCAAATAATCTCTCGGCGACTCAGCCACTCGAAGTCAGGTACGGGTAAAATGGTATGCTTGGGTTAGTCCGGAAATATAAACACTAGGTTACCTGACTATCAGGTTCATCGACCATTCGATAAACATTACGTCGGAAGTAACATTTATTTACAGTTAAGTCATACCTAAAATCTCCACTAAAGTTAAAGAACAAAATCCACAATTAGGCTAGCTAGCATGAGGTACGAGTTCTGCGCAAAGATCCATGAAATATATGGGTTCAGGACACTAGTAAAATGTAAAAAAAATCTTTCGACATCCTGTTAGGGTTTTATGTACCTCATCCACCTATACTGAATGAAGTAGTTTCCAGAATTTGGTAAACTGAATTTCCATTGCAACCAGGTTTCCACCCGAACGGACCATGACACATGCTTTCTGAGGCGTGTTGAGGGACGATGACATCAGTGAATTTTTATCCCCAGTTTCTCATTGAAAGAACAAACTCTCATGATCAATGGAATACATGTATATTCGGAAAGACTGTCGTGCTTAATATGCCCCGGACTTTGTTTGTTCCCATTCTGTCCCATCTGAACACCCTAACATATAAAGTGCCTGTCTTCAACTGAGCATCGAAAATAAACCAGTGTCACGATTTTCTCTATCAGTTTTATCTAAGCCCAGTAACTTATGAGCACCGAGCCATTGAACAGTGCAAATCACAAAATTGGGATAAAGAGTATAGTGTAAAGTGTGTGCAAGTCAGGTAAGTCAAGGGGATTTATAACTGCTTTTTCGAAATGCCTCTCTAAAATGCGACCGAACTGACTATTTTGAATCTTCGTCAAGAGAGCATTTTGGACAGCTTGTAAACCATTTATTACCATAATCGCTGGATACAATATCAACTGAAAAAATAGATTGATGCTGCTCAAATTCGACTGAACCAGACTCATATGCATTTGAGAACAATATCATATTAAAAGTGGCAACAGACATTTAAATTCATTTGGGTCTTCCACTCGGCAATTAGACAAAGATCCCAGAGGTGTATCTTGCTCGACCATTTACTCCTGAAATAAAAAGAGTGCATGGAAACTATTATGGGAACCTGTAGGCTGATTTCCAACATCATTTGATACTAGCTGGTAAATAATACTTGTGAGTAGAATGTCTGGATGACACTAAAAATCTCCAAGATGTTCGGCCAGTACTAGTTGTTAGTATGTGCATTAGCCTCACATGTGAGTTCACTTCTGTGATAAGGAATTTGGCGGTCAAAAGTGAATATGGACGACAAATGGTCAGACAGATGTTGATGCATGTAGTCAGAAGTGCATCACAGAACGGGAGAGTACGAGGCGGCCAGGATGATATGACTCATCACCAATGACAGTTCTTATTGTTGTAGTAGTAAACTAACAAACTAGTATTTGTACATATATAATTGACACCCCTATTTCAGTGAAGATATCTAAGCGTAACGCAGCAGTCAGGGTTTGCCAGTTGTGTGGACAGTTATTAATGAAGTAGTGGGATGAATTTGGTAATGGTTTTCCAAAAGTTTGCACGTGTTACCCGATGTCGGCAGTTTTGTTTCGGTAGCTGTGCACTGGTTCGTGAGGTCGCAGACGCATATCCTTTGAACCGCTGTGATATTTTCAGTTGCTGACTGTATCCTCTGAGATAGCCTTGTAGAACCCAGCCCAACATTACAGCTGACTGGGTTTAAAATCCAGATGCAGTTTCATACCGGATATAATCATCCTGACAGCCACTTGCACTCTGCATAGATTTATAAAAGCGTTTTGCCACGCTACGTAGTCGTGTTCAAATGTTACTACGTTGGTAATACGTTGTTCTTACCAGTCCAATTTCTGGTAGAATGTAGTGGACAGTCGCTGTTTCAGAAGGTGTCCTACCTTATCTACGTTCCGCAACCTGCTGGTTCAAGTAGATGTGTGATCACGTTTAAAGTTGTGTTCCAAAGACTCTCTGATTTAGTTATTTAGTCCGAATACACTTTTGGTGTGCTTGCCTGTTTATTTTATTGTCAGGGTTTGCACAAACAAAGTAGTCAAGAAAATGTGACTATTGATTTCTGAAAGTACTTCCAACTAGCCTAAAGCAAACTCTTCATGTCGTAGATGAATCCGAGAAGTCAGCAATTTTGTAGCAAGTCAGCCACACCCTGAGCGACGCCATTACACACGCCTACAACCATCGACTGATACTCAAGGAGTTGATGAACATAGGCACGGAGGCATTATTTCGTGCGGTGTGCCTGTTTCCGTAGACCCTAATGTCATTACACAGGCAGCGTATGATCTAGGATAGTGGAAATTCCTAACATCACTCTTCTTTAACAGTCATCAGCGTAAATCGTCCTGCTTGGGCGAGCCTCGGTTAAGGGCGTCTCAAATCGTGAGGATAACCTTCTTAGCAAAGAATGACGAAACAGGTGCTTGCAGCTCAATCTCATCCCTATCACGTTTGCCTACTGGGAACAGTTACCATTATGACAGACCAACAGACATCAGAACAGAGTGAAGACAACTGTATAACATCACAAAACACAGTGTAGTTGCTTTTGCTGTTGCCCTGGTTGATCTTCATGCATATTCAAAATCCAATGCAGAATGACAAAACCTGACTCACGGTCACTCCATCAATGGTTGACGGCCTCATAGTACACTATAACACACTAACTTAGCACTCCACACTCGACGAATTTCGTCATGTAGATTCAACCGCTATGCATACTGCAAGCAATGAAATTGTCTATTGGTATTGCTTTTACATCAACGCCTCTTCATCCTTTAATAAACTTGACGAGCTTCGTGATCTGTGGCCCCAACGAAACCCACTTATACCGGTATCGTGAAGACCTGTTGTAAGGAGGAAGTGTGGGCCGGTGACTCGCTTATCTCGGTGCAACAGTTTTCCGCAGTGATAGGAAACTCGGTGAACGAGATGATGTAGCTCTCTATTTGAGATCGCATCTGAAGACCTCGAGCGTTCGTGATAAGGTGTCATCAGATCTTAAAAGATCAGTCTAGTAAGCAGTTAGTGTCACCCAAAATTTCACTTGTTTGATTGGTGTGAGTTACAGGTGGCCTTCTGAGCACAGGGACGCCAACTAAGCTTTGCAGTATGATCTGCGTAAAATATCTTCTTTAGGTTACACTGATGCAAACGATTTAGCTGATACTACAACGTCTTTCTCTGTTGAGGATTCCTGCGAGTAGTAAGGGAAGCTGGACTGTTTCAACGTACCCCGAGTAAGCCGTGCGCCACTTTGTCTTCATTACTTCCTCACCAACGAGACTGACATGATAGTCAGTCTGAATATCGTATCCCCATTCGATTGTAGTTATCACGGAACAAACAATTTCCGCTATCTACACGGAACCAAGCAAAATGTTCTCCAAAATACGGGTCTATAGGACTATCAGAGTGCAAACGTATTTTCAGCTTGGCAAAGTTGAATTGCATTGCACTTTGACCACATTTAGCCTAGATGATCACCGGCAGCTAGTCGTTGGGCAAATCTCTTATGTCTTTGACCCTCATGTCCCAGTAACGCATCTCCATCCTCGTAGAAGGCCGAGACACCTGAAGAATAGAACCACTGGAACGTTCGGTCGGGAACAGGAACCAACTAGATCAATCTGAATTTGTGTTTGTCGAATATGCCATGTGGCGCAATCGTAACACGCCTGCTGTCAGAGAGGACAAATTTCTTAATCAACGCGATCTTACCCAAAAGCTTAAGGTGAATCTCAAACGAAGTCGTAGCATATACAAGGAGTAGGGCTGAAATTTCACAACTGCAAACTTTCATCGGATTCACAAATACAGGTGCAGAGGTGGCCAACAGTCTGAACAAAGCAGTACGCAAGTGTGCGTAACTCCAAATCATGGACGACTCTTCACACATGCAGTAACTCAATTGAATTACCCCAAATCTCAGTGTCACAATTCAAAATCAAGTTGGAAAACCTACCAACTCACAAATCACTCGGCTCGGGCTTGATATTCTCTGTCGTACTGAAAAGCTGCGCCACCGAATTAGCAAAACTGTCAACAGTATTTGTCACGGGACCATCTGTTGAAAGCCTGGAAGTAGTTTACAATCACACATATCTTCAAAGATTGATATAGAGATGACACAGCAAACTATCGATCCATACTGTTGCTTTCAGTAGTGTCTAGAATAACTGGGAGCTCACTAGACGACTTTCTTTGGGCCAGGGTTGAAGACCCCCACCTCATCCTCAAGGAGCAACTTGGCTTCAGTGGGGGTAATTGTCGCACGAATCGGCTGATCGTTCGTGACTTTTCGACAAAGGCTTCCAACGTAGGACTGGCCATAGCTATAGATTATCTGGACTTTTCCGGAGCATTTGACAAGGTTGATAATTCCATCATTCTACGGAAAATCAATAGTCATGGCTTTCCTGCGAGCTTAGTCATGTGGCTCAAGGATTATCTGACTGAACGTTGGCTCAAAGTCGAGGTGAGTGAACAGGTGTTAGGATGAACCCCTTCTAAGAACGGCGTTCTACATGGATCCACCTCTGGACCTTTGTTATCCAGTCTTTTTGTTATTGAGCTACGCAATGTAGTCAATTCACCGTTGTTGCTGTGCGCCGATGGTACAAAACTCTAATGAGTTCTAGAATGCCAAGAAGATGTGGTAACTTTGCAGAACGACTTAAACTGTTTTAACTAGTCGTTCATACAGAAAAACCAGCCGTTACACGTCAAGTGTGAAGTCATGCAAGTTCGCCGTCAAAACTGGACTGATTATTACGTTGACAATATAAAGCTGTTTGTGTCAGTATGCTGAGGAGACCTATGGACCACTGTGGCAGGCAGTCTGAGACTGTTTACAAACTGTGCTGTCGTGGTCCGAAGGGCATTAATAACCCTGAACCTGTTTGGAAAGAATTTGTGGAACCTTCCGTCCTGTTTCCCGCTATGTTTGCCTCTATAATCTGTCCACAAGTCTGTCGTGTTTTTCTTAAGGCAGATTTGGCACTTACTGAAATTGTTCAGAAATGAAGCATTAGACGAATTATGGGACACACGAAAATCCCATACGCAGAAAGATAAGCAAAGTTAGGTTAACTCTCAATGAATCACATACACATCGGGAGTGACATAATGCTTACTTACAAAATACTCCACACTCCGGGTCACCTATTGGTAACATTTGTTCCTGTTAACTAAGAATGAACGTCTACAGGGTCATCCGCTGGGATTTGCTAATGGAACAGGTGGGTTGCGTTGCAGAAAGAACTCCTTCGCAGTTTAGATGTGTTGACAATGGAAAGCATTGTCCGACCGCGTGGTCACGAATGAATTGGTTGATAGTTATAAAATAGTACTGTATCGGCTAATATTTGACAGACAACCCGTAGTATAAGTTTCCTAACTCTAATTCTAGCCCAAGTCCCACAGGTCGTCACATGCGCATCTCCGACGGAATGTTGATTCAGTGTGTTTCGGTGTTCGTTTCTGAGACGACTGCAATCAGTAGCTTGACTGATGTTGCCTTTTACTTATTTCAATCCACCCTTTCTTTACACATTAACCGTTCAACACAGATGTTCACGGACCAGCAGAGAAACAGAAAAGCACATGCAAAGATCTTTCTCCCTTCTGAAACTGCCGCTGAACCTATGGATCTACGAACAACGCTTCAAAACAGGACGTTCTTACTATTTCAAATACTACTGTCTTTGCTTTGCCTGTCGGTTCTACATCGATAAAGTGATTGTTGAGTACACATGCATTATTCCACAATTGTGACGCAATATATGGCTTAGTCTTTTTCTGAATAATAAGTACTATGCAAACGTTTTGCTTGACGTTGCTCTGTATATCCTCCACTTGAACTTCTGAAACGTTAATGGCATACATATTTTTTGTCGTTTCAATCAATCGCTGTGTGGGATTTTGCTTTTTTGCGACAGGACGATTGCATTTAACACTCATTTTTCTATTTTGCTGTTCTTACTGAACCACCTGACCCCTCCTAGCATTACATCAGTGCTCACAAAATATTACTTAAGATAGGATACGGAGGTGAGTCTATTGTTGTTCCACCTTTCTGGTGGTAGACTTAAATGTAAAAGCAACCTAACAAAATATAAGCATATCATCAGCGGTTTTCTTTCAGAATTCCCGAAGGTCCATCACAGAATTTTATCTAACCCCCAGGTCATCTTTTGTCTTTCAAAATGTACGTCAGTGAATGGTAAAAATAGTTTTTGTAATGTCTGTGTTGAGGTCTTTTCAATCGCGTTGATGCATTGAATAGTACAAAGAAATTGGCACTTTCCCACTTATGGATTCAAGCAAGATGGCAAACCGCTGGGAAACAATTTGTTGAGGTGAGTTGCATATTTTAGAAAGTGATCTCAAAAGTAATTCTACTCAGCATTTTTGGCGGGCCGCCTAGACTAGGAATTATCTTGCCACTAGGAGTGATGTGTCTGAAAATTGTCGTATAAATATCTTTTTGTTTCGTTTGGTATAGCTTAAAAACTGCATTGACTTGGTACATAGTTCGGACAGTGATTACACAATTGGCAATTTATTATTTATTCGGAAACCGGAGATATAGTTAGCGCACATAGTTGGTTGTGTACAGTCTGTAATTGGACTACTGGATCAGGCTGAATAATCTTACTGAATGAACAACAGAAGTTAACCTATAGCGATAGCGTTCAAGTCAGGATGCTTGTGAAGGTATTATTCCGAGTACATGATATAACCGAAGAGCACGAAGAAGAAGAAGAAGTAAACCTTCACATAAATCTTGGATTTATCTCGATGCCAAATACACGGCCTTGTTGCCTGTCATTCAATTTCAAAACATGCAGTGAGCGAAGGATCACAGTTGTAGTGCAACCGTGCCTACTACGTAAAGTAAGTCAGTTCGATTAACTCGTATGTACATAAGACTTGACATGACCTCTTCTGAAACCTTTGAAGTGGTGGTCAAGCTTATGCACTGCATCGATCTGGAGGGCAATGCTGACTTGGACTTGCGTCTTCCCAGGTTCAACCGTGCCAGACAAGCCAAAGAAAAGCAGCAAGGCAGAAGGCAGATACACTCGTAGTGTTGTTTACCATACTAGTTACCATGTAAGAGTGCTTAGGTAGTGAGGCACGATCCTATGGGCATACAGCGAAGCTATTTTTATAGTTGCGGCACTGCTGTCTTCCGTAGTCAGGACGGACGAGACTAGAACAAGGGCCCTCAAACAAAGCACTCCGACCGCCTGGCGGTTGGCCTTGACGACGGGCGTATTATTCAGTACGGTCGAGAAACATGTGATATTGTTCGAAAGCCCGATGTAGCTCCGGATAGATCCGCAGCGCGCAAGACTGACCAGAGTCAGACATTAATGATTTGTCCACTGTGCCCTCGGGCGAGAAATGCCTTTTGCTGTCAAGTGAATCAGACTGCTGGGTCACTGACTCCAGGTAAGGTCCTTTAAGAAGACCTTGTACTCTATTGTCTCGTAAGTCAGACTTTTGAGTCAGGGATTCGTGGTAGGGTCCCTCTAATCAACCTCCCTGTTTGACATGAACGACCGGGAAGTACCAGAAGTTGCCGTTCTGCCGACAATGACATTACACGTCCGTTACGAATGTTACTTTCTATTTCGCTCCCAACTTTCTAGCTTTCTCTGTGTCTTAGACGGAATCTTCAGCATCGGCACTCTTATAGGCAGCCGACGGTCGTGGTCTTTTTGGACCTGAAGAGCTGCTTTCGATTCAGTTGTTCCTAACGTTCTCTGGAGCGGTCTTCTTCACAAGAAAGTTACGGACAAATAGGTAAAGTTGTTAGGAGCACTGTAAGCCCACTCTGCAAGCTGAGTGATGGTTTATGGATGGCCGTTCCGGGCGTTCATCACTTCTTGTGGCGTTCGCCATGAGTGTCCGTTCTCACCGTACCTGTTCAATCATTGACGATAATTTAACAGGTGCCGTCGAGGAATCCAGCGGGCCCGATATTGGACTTTCTCTTGGCGTTAGGTTAGCCAACGTAAAGTATACGAAGTATATTTTCTCTTTTGTTTCCTCTGCCCAAAACATTCAGACCGTGCTGAACATGGTGGGTGATCGAATCGGTTTGTAATGAATACGTTTCCTAACTCCAAAGCGCAGAGTGCTGCTTCAAGACTGGGGACATTTCCACTCCTACTTTCTTTCATTGCAGATAATCCACTTGAGACTGTGGACAGTTTCACCTACTTGGGTAGCACTATCTCGTCAGCTTGTAATATTGCTGATGAGACACTTTTTGTCTTTCACTTTCTAGGGTAACCATTGCAATCGATTCCATTCGGACAACCCTTTTACCACAGTCAAGAGTCCTATGGTACTCAAAGGAGTATCCGTAGAATGTTGTCTTTGCATTCTGCCGAATGTTGGCAAACACTAGAAGGAGGATAACCTGTTGAACAATGGGTCCAACTCAAAATCCACGTAAGGTGGACTAGACCAACTGAAAAAAAACTTGCAACACTTGATGTTGTTACGTAGCTGGACAAAAGTTAGTAAGACGGTTTGAACCACGTTAAAATTAACTCAGAAAGTCAGAGGTAGAACACAACATAATGATCATCTGTAACGATGATATGTAGAAAATATCTGATTGTCAGCATAACGACCAAACTCTGCCTTTCTACAATCGTTATCTTAAGAGTTATTGGAAGATCGCGTTCAAATGCTGTACACCTTAAAAATGTGCATAAACAACTGTTTTAGAGAGGCCAGAAGCTGGATTGTAAAACAGACAAGCCGTAAATACGATTAATCGCTGACTCGTGCGATGAGTTTGGGAATGGTCAGTTAGAAAAAAAACAGTACTACCGGATGCAGTATTCTGTGAAAACGTGCTATTTGATGGGCGTGTTAGGGTAGCAGCACCTCACTGAGAGCCTGTGGTTATTCTAGACTGAGGTTGTAACTTAAGCCTAGCAATTGTCCACTGATCACTGGCGAATCATTCATTTAACTGAAATGAGGATTTTTTAGATTTAGCTAATGAAAGTAGGTGGTAGTCTCTTATCAGTGTGTTGAGGCTTCGAACTATGTCTATTTGAATCACCAGTCACCCACCGATCATGGTGGGAAACATGTCGGTAAACAGGAAGACGACTGAATGTATTTATTATAAGATAACTTAAGTACAGATTCAAGCAGTTGTAATGAAGCCGATAATAATGGAAACAAACGAACACTTCTATCTGTATATGGATCAACCCACTATTGGTTTTGACGGTTGATTTCATCAACATTACATGGTCTCAAAGCACAACATGGAAAACCTCGAATTTCCTACTCTGTTCTCCTCGGCTAAGTCCCGAGGCAATTGGCAAAACTGACCTCCTGTGGTCGATAACTTCTAATTCATCATCAGATTAACGTTGAGCCTGCTCAGAAGGTATTTTGGCTCGGAGTGTCAATTTGGAATAGGGAAAAACGTTACTAAAAAGGTTAAGAAATAATAAAAGATTAAGCGGAAGAAGTAGAAATGCTTTACTGACTGCCGTACACTGCCATTTCGAATAGCTATTCTAGCCAGCGACCTGAGCCCGGCAGGCGACACCTACCCACTTTTTTTCAGCAGGGCCGTTGAACCGCCTCTAACGTTTACTACAATCCACTCAGTAACACAACCGAAAGTTTCGATAAATCTGATTCCGACCTTCGGGTTAATTGGTCGACATTACAAACCGAAAAACATCGGAATAGGCGACTGAAATGATTTGAGTCTATATGGTATTAGGGACGAGATGACTATAAAACTGCTCTCTCATCTTCAGTATAGATTAACCGGATCCTCAAACTATCTGGCAAAAAGGAGCTGAGAATGGATCAGCCATAAACGAGTTCGCAAATGGCAGTCAGTTGAGGGGGACCGAGTTCTTCATAACAGCCGAATATAAATGAAACTAAAGGTGTATTAAACAATACCAAGAAAGGAAGTCCTAGTAGTTAAGCAATGAGAGTTTAAAAAAAGGAAGGTGGTCGTTTTACCCGTACAATCACGTTGCGAAATTCATCACGATTGTTCAGTACACAAAGCAAAAGACAAAATAAAAACAAATATAGGATGGACTTTTTCTAAACAAACCAAACGTGTTTCAACGAATTCAGCGTTCCTCATTATACCAAACGTGGAACGGCAAACGTAGCAATCGAGCCTCATCAACTCAACCAGGAACAGTTAAGGTATTTGTATATCTTGACGACTTTGTAGCCTGACCAGTACGCGGTTCTATCCAACTGTTGATGGCCTCAATACGTTGCCCCATCGTTGAACCAAAAGCCGAAACTACATTTCATCTGACGTTGACTTACAAGTGTAATGTACACGTTTCCCCAGAGGAAGGCATCATCCCCTTCAATCCATTCCTTGTCATGTTAGTCTATTGTCCAAACTTCAATTATTCGGAACACGTGCTTGTTTACCCTCCTGTCTTACAGGGTTGGTCGGTATGCTTTTGTTCTTTCCATGTAAACCACTTTTGCTGGTAGTCGAGGGTGCATAATTTCTATTGGTTTCCTATCCAACGTTCGGGGTCGTATCATTGAGGCTTTATTCGCCCCGTTCTGTTTTTGTTAACAAATCTCCGGCTGGTCCATTCTGTCCTGTTGTGCTGTTGAAAACTGCCAAGGATTTGGAACGAACTGGGGTTTTTTCTTTGTGTACGCAGTCATCCTCGTATAAATACAACCTTTGTTTCTACGTTCAGCACTCCTTTTGTAATTAGGTGATCGTAGAAATTGGACGTGTTACTCAATGTCCATCAAGTGAACGTTACAGGACTTAATTTCAGTCTTGGAATCAATTAAGTCTTCGCGGGACGTGCTCCTTTTTATTGGTCCTTATAACTTCCGGACTGTGAACAACGTCGTTGACGATTCGATCGATGTTCACCTCGAATGGTCCAGATGTCGCGTAACAGGTAGTATTTAAAAACTGCTCATAATAAGTTAAACGATAGGCAGGATGCTTTTTGGTCACCTTCAGGTCTACAGCGTTCGAATACATTACTTATAGTTCTTTAGCCAGTCCTCTGTACTCGTTACCTTAGCGTCAACCCTCAACCTCATAAACCGGAACTGAAATGCATCATTAGATTTCGAACACATTCATGGTTAAACCCCCAAGTTTAGGGTCTGTCCCCTAACTGGTTCAACGATTTTTTACCCTGTTTCGGATTGTTCGTCTATTTGAATGGCTGTCGGGTTGTTTGGCATGAAAATGTGCAACATTCTGTTGGAGCAAGGACTTGATGCATGTGTGCCCTCTGGTGGACACATTCCTTTTAGTCGACTAACCTTAGGTGTATAGTTAAGCTTATTGCCTGCCCAGTGAACAATCTGTTCTGAATCGTTTGGGCTCACTAGCAGGTGAGTGTATATTGAACTATCATCAGTTCGCTCGGTTTCATCTCAATGAAAGGTTAGAAATTCCCCGTATGCAAGCTACTGTTAGACGTGCATAATAAAAGCGATGCACAGGAGCAGGAGGATTTTGGTGTACACATTCTACTTCCACCTGTCGTTTACACTACTGGCGATTTGAACGTAACAGGAAAAGTGCGATGTCCGTTAGTTTCGTCTCTAATAGATACATGAGGTGCCATCACACATGCCGTTCTGCAGACTGAATGGAGACAAACTTGTCCTATCCTTGAAAAGACCAAGTTCAGATAAATCGGTTCACGTAACCGAAGTGTTAATTGACTCAACCTGTCCCGTTCCACTATTAACCCAGAACTAATCCAAACTGTGGAGGTGGGTGACGCGGAAAAGTTTGAGCTGGTTAACGTACTACAGTCAACGCGAATGATGACCGCATACAGCTGTCGTCAAGCTACGACCAGCGCTGGTAACACTTGTCAGGCTATTCCGAGGGGCGGCGAATGCAGAAAAGTACGCAACGCAGAGAGGAAGCCTGCCGACCCACAACCGTTGCTAACGTGGGCATAAATATGAACGTACAATAGTTAGTTAACTTTCTTACAACTAAATGTCAGTGGTTGTACATGTCATCAAGCGTTGTCACTCTATGAGCAGAGAGATACTGTGTACAATATAGATTGTTGAGCGCAATAGTGTACGTGATGATAGGTCCATTAGTCACATATGTGTTGCCTATGCATAAAAGCGAACATTTTCTGTCTACAAGGATATGTAACCGAACCAGAAACTGTCACTTATGGGTAAAGACAAACTCCAGATACACTCCAAAGCACACCAGTGAGAGAACATGCAAACCATTGTATAGTATGGCACTCAAAACACCAGGAACGTATATACTAAAATCCTTCTACTAACCACTTGCCCTCAGCTATTCAGAAGCATGCCTAAGTTATTTGGGATAGCTGGCATCTAGTCATTTGAAAAGCTCTCATTACCATCAAGAAGGTGAGCGACAACATTTACCCAGGCTCACTTGTCAGTTGTCAGAACCGAAATTTCCCTAAAGAAGGATCGGTTATTTCAATTCGGCGAAATAACCTCCCAGAAATCCGAATGTTGTACAATTTTTTCTTGTAGAAGTTTTTAAAAGCCTGATTCTACTCCATTGAGCTGGCAGCGAATGGTTGTAAATTGTCGTTTAGATGCGATGATTGGTCATGTCTAACGTGAATTTAATAACACGGTGGTCAACAGGCTTCCATCACAACGTTTAACTTCCGGTTGGGACAAAGTCCTGTTTCACCAATGAGCTCCAACTAGGGAGAAACTTTAACTTACCATTTCTTTTCGGAACAGTTCGGTTAAAGGTCAATTAGAAGATGGAAGCTGTAATCAATTTTGAATCGTAATTGGTCTGTAACTATAGAATGACCGAAGGAAAGAATTGGATAAAAGTTGTCAGTGGTTAAGCTGCACATTTTAAGGAGAAGGGGGACTTTCGAAAAGTAGAGGTTTTCGGAGTGGATAATTTGAAAAGTCTTGTGTGAGAAGACCATGAACGTCGTCTTGGATAAGCTACCTGGTTAAAATGTTTTTCAAAAATTTGTAAGTGAGCTTGTTCGGTTGTACTGGATCCTCTCGTTCACAGTGTGTGTAGAGACAGACGAGTTTGGTAGTTGTTGATGTTTTGTGGACCGATCCATTTGACTATGTAATAAAGAATGAACTTGGTTCTCATTGATTCTGTGACGGTAGTAATAGTACAATAATGGCATGAACTGTAGAGAAGGGGCCTTCTATACGAGTTAACATTAGGGAAGTAAACATTAAAAGTGGTCCACAAGTGTGACAAGTATTTTGATGTATTAACAACTTCACGTTATGTGTAAAGATGAGCCTTGGGAAATATCAGCACAGCAACTGGAAAATCTGCACAGAAGTCTCGTTTCTGGTATAAACATGTTCAGTGCTTTTTCAGTGCTTAAAAGAATGCACTCAACGAATTCACTGAACACGAAATAGTTTTAGTCATCTGACTAGGGATGACGGAAAATCAGACGTATTTTGATGCAAGCGACTACAGTATACTCCATATCATCCACTCTTGGAATTTTCAGAAAATATTGAACTGGTTTTAAAAATATCCGAGTGCATTGTGTGCAGTGAGTATGCCTAGCAGGAACATCACAGTAATTCAATAGGCTTGCAAAAATTAAACCCGCGTGCTTTTACTTTTCATTGCCATCTTGCAATATTGCACACTGAGCTTAAACTGCGCTTAGAGTATTTACTTAACCTGTATTGTTGCAGCTTCAGTATGCATTTGGTGGCGTTCAGCGAAATAACAGATGAACGATTTAGTAACGTACAGCTAATTCATGGTTAAGTTTGCTTGCAATAAGTTAAACTGACAGCCAACGGTTAGGCGGGTTACGTTCCAGTCAGTTATAGTTCGCAAAGGAGTCGATTGTAGACCAGCAACAATACGACGAACCGATGTCTTACTGTTCGTTGACCTAATTGCTCGCAATCTACCGCAAATGAATCCGAATAAGCGCTACATCAAGCTAGATACTACAGCCCGTCGAGTGAATCCGTGAATTATTGCGCTGAGGTAATTTGAAAAAGACGCTTACCTACCGAGTTGTTCACCGATAATTGTATAAGCATAATGTGTACATGATCCATAATAAAGTATTTCATGTTACGTCAAGAAAGCTTTTTGAATCACTCAATCAGATGAAATGACATATTGTTACCGAACATAGACCATATCTGATGCATAACGATACTGTGGAATATGGATCCTGTGGTGCAGACGTGACGAACCGACCAAATTTTAATCTTCCCAGCAAAGAAAACGCGTTTTATTTACGCCATAGCCGTTAAATCTTTTAGTAATATTGGTATAGGTTAAACAAGTGCAGATTGTTCAAGTTTCAGCTTGAGGGCGTAAAAGCGATTGCAAATCTTTTACGTTTAAGCGGAATTTTCGTTCTCTTTCAGGTTGGTAAAACTGAGGCAAAAAGGTTAGAAGGTTGTTATCAACACATGCGGTCTGGTACTCTACTAAAATGTAGATGCGAGTCCACTAAAAGAAAACGTAGTAACATGGACACCCGAGTTAATCATGTTTCAAGGAGAGATACTATAAAACGACAGAGATGTACTTCATCATTGCAAACATAAGTGAGATAGCCTTATCCTTCAGGATCGCGAAGGAGGTAAATGTGGAATGCAGTTAAAACGCCGGCACCATATGACGTTGAAAATGGTTTTTGCGGAT
>LOND01003507.1:25175-44861 GCA_014220965.1 Paragonimus kellicotti | reverse complement strand
TGCCGTAATGCTGACAGTTCAAGTTAAACCGCTGGTTGCTTAGAGCTACCAGGTTTACTTAGGTCGTGTTATCTGTGTAGAACTACTTTAACCTATTTCCTGTATTAATTAAGCTTCCGTCTAAAATGGCTTGGGAAATTCAGAACAATTAACAGTCAATCAGAACTAAACCGAATGTCCGGTAGCTGTTCGGTGAAATTTTAGACGCTTTTCATCTCAAATTCAACAATCCGCAATCATAAAGTGTAAATCTTTTTTAAAAAAAAACACATCCCACCTAACGTGTCATGTTTTCGTAAGTTATTCGTTTCAAAACTTATATACACACACACACATCCTCATATCGTGCTTTGCTGTGATTTATTTGCCTCGGAGTTTTATTCCGATGTCCTGTTTGCTGACAGTTATTTTAACTCTTCATCAATGCCAACACAGCAAATTTGTTCAATCGATTTGTTCAATGGATTAACCAGAACTAGCAATGGATCACACAGTAGCAGAATTATGCCATCCGTAGAGACAGAACGTGTGTTAACCCATCGTTTTATTGAATTACGCAAATGTACAGATGGCCAAAAGTCCAGGACTGTAGCCTCTGAAAACCAAGATAGCTTGTTTCCGCGGTCAGTTGCTACGAGTTTGGGTGGGGCCAGTAAACGCGATTGATTCAGTAGTGCACGTAAAACAAATTTACTACTATTTTAGCGTAATCCATTCGTACCCGATGCACATTACTTATTGTGTGTACTGATCCTGGGTTGGTTTTAGGTTATAAGTACTTTCAAAACGTGGGACGCTGCAACTGGGTTAATGTGAGTAAGTCAAAATCAGGTTGCTAGCCAAATATGTTGCATAGGTACATTCTAACAGCTCTAGTAGATCTTCTTCATAATCACATCAAACAGGGAAGGGGAAAATTTTAGCGAGAGTTTGGAACAAACAGCCGTACCAATAAACTGGATAGTAATGTTTGTAGGGCAGAACAAGCTGATTTCGGTCGCGGTTGTATGTAACGATTTCTCAACATATATTGAGTAATTCCTGGCTTCATTGTCGCTGGCCGACTGGTTTACCCATCAGCCCGTCAGTATGGTTTGCCCAATGACACCATGGTTCATTTCTTTAGAGAAATGAGCAACCCAAAACTGGCCAGAAAACTTCGTGATCTATCACTCGTTCTTCGACGATGTGGTAGTAAATTTTCAAAGTTGTTCAACTCGAGATTGATAACATTCATGCAACTGGAAAACCTATTTATTAGCAGTATCTCACTGAGTGTTCATTCTTATGATAGTGTTTTTCGATGTATTCGCTAATTTATTTCATAGCGGCATTTTCGGATGCTGTTTGATTCCGTTCTGCTGTCACGATTGTCAAGACGTGGAGCATAAGTGTCCACGATGCAAACAGTTCTTGGGGACGTACAAACGCATTTGACATCCTGCTTTTTCTACTAGAAGCAAAGAACGGAGGAAAAGGTCAATCTTTTACAACTTATTAATTCAACCTTGTTAATCCGATTGAATAATTAGACTTTTGAAATATACCGGACAGTTTCTTCTCAAATACTGAAGTTTTCATGCAGATACGCTTTTATTATCGAAGCGTTTAGCAAAATTTTGTTCTACATTATGTTTACTTTAAAGAAATTGACAATCAGAATATAACGAGAATAAACAAAAGCAATTTTTGCGGTGAACTTTGAATAGAAAATAATGACAGTCATCTCCTCCAACCTTTGAAAATCCGAGAATTATAATGCTGGGATCAATAATGTGAAATTGCAAACTGATGTAATGCTCATTATTTCGGCAACCTGAATGTCATTGTTAGATTGGAACTTCATTATAGGGTAATCTTCAAGAAAATTTTCATCCTAAAAGAAGACGGTTGAATGAAAAAGCTTCTAGTTACTGTATGTAGTTCAAGTACAATTAAAGTACTGTCCTGATAATCTATGCTACAAAACGAATGGCAGACGTGCTGGCACTATCCGAGAAAGATATGATATCAGTTAACAGTGGTGGTTCAAAACTTATCGCGGATAAGAGAAGCAAGTGTCAGTGCTCCTCTTGCGGCTGATTTTGCGTCAAAATTTTGCGACCATCCCATACTCACTATCTCTTACGGTAGAATGGCTAAGTATATTTTCAACTACCATTGCGTACTCCCAATCACCACAGTATCTGACTGCAGCCTGCGAGTCGTCCACTCAACCTTAACAAGCTCCATACATTACGGCACAGATTGCCTTACACATCGGTAACGACAATGGAAATTCCCTAGGTCGGCAGGATCGAACTTGCATCAATCATGTGTCTTGAATCCGATATTCAGTCGTTTTGAGTTTGGCACACATCTAGATTTGATGATGAGAGGTAGAAGTTGTGTACGGTCTGGAATTTTAACTGACCGTCATTCGCTCTTCATATACTCAACTCAGTGGTCTCAAAAAATTGCACCCTGAAATCTTAACGTTTAGTTACCAAAAGAACGGCCGGCATGTTCTTGGTCTGTCGTTGGTCAATACCACTTTGCCGCACCATCCATCGACAAAACCTTACCTTTTTTGCTGGATGATAAGTTTCAGTTTACAGCTTAGGACGTGTGAAATATTATTCAAGTCAGCACTTGATCAGGACATTTGCATGGCACGAAGCAACCACTTACGTACTCAATTAAAATAAGGTCTCGTGATTGAACAGGTCATGGAATTAATATTCATGGTTCTTGAGGTATACACGGTTCGAAAACAACCTGAGTTTAAATGCGGATATATCAAACGTACCACAAATGGTTTCAGTCATTTTTCTCACGGCTGCTAAAGTCTGTGAAATATAAGGCTGAGTCGAAAATGGTAGTTAACGATTTGCCCTAGGGCCACTAGTTTGCTTGACATTCCATCACATTGCACTCCAGAGGTGCAGTGATGAACCTTTCTTTTAGGTTATGCCCTTGGTGAACTCGATTCTGGATTGCTCGTATTTACGTTACGACCATGCTTAAATAATGAACACATTACGGTTCATCAATCCACATCTTCAATGACAACCTCACAAAGTACATCTATTCATTACCTACTACTACTGGAGGTCTTCTAAATGTTGAGCAGGGGCATTAACAGAAGTGTAATACTTAGCCTATAAACCGCGTGTTTTGACTCCGATAGAGACCGTTCTAATATAATTTAGCTTCTTAAGAATACTGCGTACTGCAATTGTTGAGCTACACTGACAGCGATCGAATGTTCCTGATCAATTTAATTGATCAATCAAGTCAGTTTTCATTACCTGGCGTTCCACACACCGACTGTACCCTTGAACGGCAATTTTCTTCGGCCTATCAATCAACGAGATCAGAGCCAGATGGATGTTATTGAATGACCGCAAACTTCACAGTACATTTTTCAGCTTCCCACATTCCACCAGCTTAGCGAATCCGCTTTCACTAACGATTCGTCACACTTCCTTTAATGTAATGGAAGCAGAACTGTCTATTTGGGTTTCTGAATTATCCAGTGATAATGATGCTATTATTCAACCATGTCCATGGGACTATGAAGTGGTTCAATTTGCTAAGCCAGACAGCCTTCGGTTCTTGCTTGAAAACATGGCTAAAAGTTAGAGTTTATTCAATAGTAAACGTTCCAAACGTTTAACACTTGTTTGCGAGGTCGTTCGCATATTCAATGGACATCTTCTAGCCGAAGCGCGGCGATTTGTTAATTTTTTTTAAAAACAACTAGCGTTCTCTCGTTGTAAGAAGACTGGCAATTGTAGCTCAAAGCAACGTACTAATTGACTGACGGATGCACTGTTGCACTTTTGTTTGCTCATTCGTCGCGAACACCAGATTATTAGCTTTAAGTAGACCACGGAGTGTGAAGATACGAACATTTCCCGACTAGCTAGTACTTACTGTTGGCCAGTTATCTTTACGTTAACTGGTGACTGTTATGTCCTATCTACCTGTCTCTTATACACATACTGGACAAAATCCAAATCAAAGAAAACAGCTTTATGTTATCGCAACGTTAAAAAATGCTCGCCTATGCCCAGAAGGAGGATTAAGTTTAGCATTGAAATATGCAGATAATACGATGATGTCGAACTGCTAGGTCTGCGTCAGAGGCTCGACCAGTATGTGGAAGAAAGGGTTGTGTGGTAGCATCCCAACAACTATCCGTGCAGCATACGCCGACACAATTAACATGTAACACTCAAACTCCACTGTTCGATAAAGGGCGAGCGTCACAGTTACTCTTGACGTATCCTTCAGTAGAGACTGGAAAGTCTATGTGAATACAAAGGCTGCGATCAAATGTGAGTGAAGTTAAACTTGAAATTATTTCAGAAGAATGTGGGGAGCGTTTGACGAGCATAGGAAAAGGTGTGTGGTTTCAAGTATGTGAGAGCGGTTCGGCAGAATTCGAGTTTACATCTTCAAAACAACTGCTGATTACTGGGAAGACTTACGAAGACTGGTAGGGTGCCGGTTGGCTTTGGAGAGTTGGCATTCAAAATGACCACAGACCAAACGTCAAGTAATGCATTTCGTGTTAGGCCATAATGATTGAACGGCAATTCTCATAGGAAACGTGTTTATCTTTCGGTGTGACATTTCATAAAATGCATTGAAGTGAGCTGTTCACAAAGACGATGTCTTTGGGTATCTCAAAGAGGAGTCACATATAGCGGAAGCATGAAGTTGCGCTTTTCACTTTGTACATCTGTTGTTACACGGCCACATGAGGCTGTTAAAAATAGATGTTTATTTCTAAGCTGGAAATGTATATAAACTGGGGTATGTGAAACTGACCTGTGAGTTGTCTCGTGAAATTTGAATGTAGACAAATACATCTGAAGGACACTTTTAGAATGGAAGTTATATCTAGACTATGGCGCTAGATAACGTGCAAAGTTGCGGTTTCTGAATTTGCTATTCTGTCCACTGTACGAGCGCTTTTGTTTCATCACAACGACTATCCATTTCTAGCGTTACGTATTTCAACACAAACTTTCATGTTTCTGACAAAACGAATCTGACAAATTTTAAGATTGACCTGTTACAGTTCTTCTACAGTACAATGATCATGCACTGTATATCTTCTGATTACAACGTGAATTTGATTCATGTAGAAGATATAAATTAGGAAACACAATTTTGTTTTGTGACTTGCCAGGATAGATATGATGACGTGAACTCAGAATGTGACAGGAATGCGCAGAATTGAGTAAGCTGGAATTTTGCAGATTCACACAATGCCAGCCACCAAAAACGTTTCTTTCAGTTCACTAAAATTTACAATTAAGTTATTTTTGATTAAGCTGCATGGGTGTAAACCATAGGTCGTACAATGAACACTGCTTGTATTCATAGTTAGTTTCTTAATGTCGATATTGCATTTTTTACACTGCCGTGTTCTTTAATTCTATTGCAATAAAGATGCATGTTCATTGTCCTCTTAGCGCGGTTTGTCCGTTGAAGTGTTACTCTTGTTTGAGTCGTTTAACTTAATGCTCTGGACGTTGAATACAATGGATGGGGTTTATCTGATCGTTATATTAAGGAATGCCTGATACCAATTCAAAGCATTAGGTTCGCTTCATCAAAATTACAGAGGCAGTAAGAAAACATCAACTGCGAACTGTTTACTGTTCGGTCTTATCTCATGTCATATGTAATGAAATGTCGATCTGAGTAAACAAGCCAACTTTTACTTCCGAAACGGTTCAACAAAAGCATTGGAAAGATATGCCGGAAGATCACATACATAATGAAATGGTGTTGTGGATATTCACCTTTTGCCCAAAAAGGCTGATTGTCGTTGGCCTATCTACAGGGATCCATGATTGCCCATCAGATTGCGATATGAACAGTCTACAAGTGTTCGAGGGGTATATTTCCGACACACGACAGCTTCAAACTTTTTGTGTGGTTCCCTCACAAAATTGCATACGTATCACTGTAATGTACAGTTAGGAATGGTGGGACCCGTCCCATTTAACTGCACGGCTGCTACTTCTCATCTACATTTGATTGACGTGGTAAAAATGAAGGCCAACTCTGGGAGGGTAATCATCAGTTCCTACCGTTACTCGACGTATCGTTCTCTAACTGTACCCGGGTAAATTGAAACTGTTCAATTCACGAAAGTTACTCGGCGAATGCTCAGCGTTAACAATTTATGCCCCTAGAGAGTGTTGCTAATCCGTATGATTTCGGCGTCTTTACTCTCTATCCTACTGCAGTGGTGTGGTTTGTTTAGTTTGGAGCACCGCGTAAAAAGCTTCATAGTAATCGGCTTATGAATAGTATAAAATTTAACGAAATAGGCATCCGCTTTATTGTCAAACTCTCGCCCTAATTTTTCGGACATCATCTGAGTTGCATATGGAGCTTGTTTAAGGTTGAGTGGACTACTCGCAGGCTGCAGTCAGATACTGTGGTGATTGGGAGTACGCAATGGTAGTTGAAAATATACTTAGCCATTCTACCGTAAGAGATAGTGAGTATGGGATGGTCGCAAAATTTTGACGCAAAATCAGCCGCAAGAGGAGCACTGACACTTGCTTCTCTTATCCGCGATAAGTTTTGAACCACCACTGTTAACTGTATTCCATATCTTTCTCCGGATAGCTGCCAGCACCGTCTGCATTCGTTTGTAGCATAGATTATCAGGACAGTACTTTAATTGTACTTGAACTACATACAGTAACTAGAAGCTTTTTCATTCAACCGTCTTCTTTTAGGATGAAAATGTTCTTGAAGATTACCTTATAATGAAGTTCCAATCTAACAATGACATTCAGGTTGCCGAAATAATGAGCATTACATCAGTTTGCAATTTCACATTATTGATCCCAGCATTATAATTCTCGGATTTTCAAAGGTTGGAGGAGATGACTGTCATTATTTTCTATTCAAAGTTCACCGCAAAAAATTTGCTTTGTGTTATTCTCGTTATATTCTGATTGTCAATTTCTTTAAAGTAAACATAATGTAGAACAAAATTTTGCTAAACGCTTCGATAATAAAAGCGTATCTGCATGAAAACTTCAGTATTTGAGAAGAAACTGTCCGGTATATTTCAAAAGTCTAATTATTCAATCGGATTAACAAGGTTGAATTAATAAGTTGTAAAAGATTGACCTTTTCCTCCGTTCTTTGCTTCTAGTAGAAAAAGCAGGATGTCAAATGCGTTTGTACGTCCCCAAGAACTGTTTGCATCGTGGACACTTATGCTCCACGTCTTGACAATCGTGACAGCAGAACGGAATCAAACAGCATCCGAAAATGCCGCTATGAAATAAATTAGCGAATACATCGAAAAACACTATCATAAGAATGAACACTCAGTGAGATACTGCTAATAAATAGGTTTTCCAGTTGCATGAATGTTATCAATCTCGAGTTGAACAACTTTGAAAATTTACTACCACATCGTCGAAGAACGAGTGATAGATCACGAAGTTTTCTGGCCAGTTTTGGGTTGCTCATTTCTCTAAAGAAATGAACCATGGTGTCATTGGGCAAACCATACTGACGGGCTGATGGGTAAACCAGTCGGCCAGCGACAATGAAGCCAGGAATTACTCAATATATGTTGAGAAATCGTTACATACAACCGCGACCGAAATCAGCTTGTTCTGCCCTACAAACATTACTATCCAGTTATTTTATTGGTACGGCTGTTTGTTCCAAACTCTCGCTAAAATTTTCCCCTTCCCTGTTTGATGTGATTATGAAGAAGATCTACTAGAGCTGTTAGAATGTACCTATGCAACATATTTGGCTAGCAACCTGATTTTGACTTACTCACATTAACCCAGTTGCAGCGTCCCACGTTTTGAAAGTACTTATAACCTAAAACCAACCCAGGATCAGTACACACAATAAGTAATGTGCATCGGGTACGAATGGATTACGCTAAAATAGTAGTAAATTTGTTTTACGTGCACTACTGAATCAATCGCGTTTACTGGCCCCACCCAAACTCGTAGCAACTGACCGCGGAAACAAGCTATCTTGGTTTTCAGAGGCTACAGTCCTGGACTTTTGGCCATCTGTACATTTGCGTAATTCAATAAAACGATGGGTTAACACACGTTCTGTCTCTACGGATGGCATAATTCTGCTACTGTGTGATCCATTGCTAGTTCTGGTTAATCCATTGAACAAATCGATTGAACAAATTTGCTGTGTTGGCATTGATGAAGAGTTAAAATAACTGTCAGCAAACAGGACATCGGAATAAAACTCCGAGGCAAATAAATCACAGCAAAGCACGATATGAGGATGTGTGTGTGTATATAAGTTTTGAAACGAATAACTTACGAAAACATGACACGTTAGGTGGGATGTGTTTTTTTTTAAAAGATTTACACTTTATGATTGCGGATTGTTGAATTTGAGATGAAAAGCGTCTAAAATTTCACCGAACAGCTACCGGACATTCGGTTTAGTTCTGATTGACTGTTAATTGTTCTGAATTTCCCAAGCCATTTTAGACGGAAGCTTAATTAATACAGGAAATAGGTTAAGTAGTTCTACACAGATAACACGACCTAAGTAAACCTGGTAGCTCTAAGCAACCAGCGGTTTAACTTGAACTGTCAGCATTACGGCACAGATTGCCTTACACATCGGTAACGACAATGGAAATTCCCTAGGTCGGCAGGATCGAACTTGCATCAATCATGTGTCTTGAATCCGATATTCAGTCGTTTTTGAGTTTGGCACAATGCTTGGTTTGTGTTGATATGCATGCAGATAGAGATGATGAGAGGTAGAAGTTGTGTACGGTCTGGAATTTTAACTGACCGTCATTCGCTCTTCATATACTCAACTCAGTGGTCTCAAAAAATTGCACCCTGAAATCTTAACGTTTAGTTACCAAAAGAACGGCCGGCATGTTCTTGGTCTGTCGTTGGTCAATACCACTTTGCCGCACCATCCATCGACAAAACCTTACCTTTTTTGCTGGATGATAAGTTTCAGTTTACAGCTTAGGACGTGTGAAATATTATTCAAGTCAGCACTTGATCAGGACATTTGCATGGCACGAAGCAACCACTTACGTACTCAATTAAAATAAGGTCTCGTGATTGAACAGGTCATGGAATTAATATTCATGGTTCTTGAGGTATACACGGTTCGAAAACAACCTGAGTTTAAATGCGGATATATCAAACGTACCACAAATGGTTTCAGTCATTTTTCTCACGGCTGCTAAAGTCTGCGAAATATAAGGCTGAGTCGAAAATGGTAGTTAACGATTTGCCCTAGGGCCACTAGTTTGCTTGACATTCCATCACATTGCACTCCAGAGGTGCAGTGATGAACCTTTCTTTTAGGTTATGCCCTTGGTGAACTCGATTCTGGATTGCTCGTATTTACGTTACGACCATGCTTAAATAATGAACACATTACGGTTCATCAATCCACATCTTCAATGACAACCTCACAAAGTACATCTATTCATTACCTACTACTACTGGAGGTCTTCTAAATGTTGAGCAGGGGCATTAACAGAAGTGTAATACTTAGCCTATAAACCGCGTGTTTTGACTCCGATAGAGACCGTTCTAATATAATTTAGCTTCTTAAGAATACTGCGTACTGCAGTTGTTGAGCTACACTGACAGCGATCGAATGTTCCTGATCAATTTAATTGATCAATCAAGTCAGTTTTCATTACCTGGCGTTCCACACACCGACTGTACCCTTGAACGGCAATTTTCTTCGGCCTATCAATCAACGAGATCAGAGCCAGATGGATGTTATTGAATGACCGCAAACTTCACAGTACATTTTTCAGCTTCCCACATTCCACCAGCTTAGCGAATCCGCTTTCACTAACGATTCGTCACACTTCCTTTAATGTAATGGAAGCAGAACTGTCTATTTGGGTTTCTGAATTATCCAGTGATAATGATGCTATTATTCAACCATGTCCATGGGACTATGAAGTGGTTCAATTTGCTAAGCCAGACAGCCTTCGGTTCTTGCTTGAAAACATGGCTAAAAGTTAGAGTTTATTCAATAGTAAACGTTCCAAACGTTTAACACTTGTTTGCGAGGTCGTTCGCATATTCAATGGACATCTTCTAGCCGAAGCGCGGCGATTTGTTAATTTTTTTAAAAACAACTAGCGTTCTCTCGTTGTAAGAAGACTGGCAATTGTAGCTCAAAGCAACGTACTAATTGACTGACGGATGCACTGTTGCACTTTTGTTTGCTCATTCGTCGCGAACACCAGATTATTAGCTTTAAGTAGACCACGGAGTGTGAAGATACGAACATTTCCCGACTAGCTAGTACTTACTGTTGGCCAGTTATCTTTACGTTAACTGGTGACTATTATGTCCTATCTACTTCATATTCCTTCCAGTCATGACAACAGAATGTTGAGATCTACTAAAGAGAAATTGAGGATAGCCAAGCCAGGACAACTTTAGAACAAAGCTGACGAACACCACTGTCTGCTTTTGAGGACGGTGGATACAGGAATCACGTTGATACTGATGATAAGAACCCAGATTAATGAGAGTACAATGTTTTACGGTGTCCTGCGCGAAGCTGAACGCACTGGTATAGACAGCGTGTGTGAAAACAATACAGTACACGAAGAACCAGACCCTGATTGACTGTACAAGTTACATAACGATTTTAATGAACAGTCTTCGCGCACAGGTCTGACAGTGTAACGCAGGATCCACACTCTTTAAATCCGTGTTCTTCAAGTAGTCACTTGGACTTGTGAGTGCTGCTTTTCAAAGACGATCTTCTGCATAAGACCCTATAACGTTCACAGTAAAACTGGCACACTTACCGTGGACATCATATCTTGAGATAGCAGGCACAACCTTATTTCGACCTTGCACTGAACATGTGGTAAACCAATGGATGCAGTACATCTTGTAGTTCTACTGTCAATATGGCTGGTGGTTGGCAATTTCATGTACGGAAGATTGAGCAGGACAGAAAGGAAGTTGAACGTTGCTTCCCGGTACGAAATAATTACAAAGCAAGCCATCCTTCCGGATATATGATTCGTTGCAGGAAGTCTGTGGTAATCTGATGTATTTAAAACAATGTTGGTCATATTGCTTGGTCACATAAATTAACGAGTGTTTCGAAGAAGTATCTCGTTACTCATTGTTTGCCTATGAAGGCGGATCTTCACTGAATAAACACTACTTTATCTCGGAAGTTGAAAATATTATTGTTGCACCATGTTGTTTCGGACAGTAACATGGCTACATGGTTTATCCTTCAAGGTTTCGTATTCACTAGAAATGTATAATACAGTACTATCAACCGCGTACGTTCCTAGCAAAAATAATTGCAGAAGTTATCATAATATACAAGATGTGGATGACAATGTCGTAATTAACAAGAAACCAAAATGACTTGCCCGAGAATGGCGATCAGTACGCACAAGATCCACACAAAAGCCCCGTTTTTACGCTGAATATCAGTGATAACGTTTGTCCCACAACTGCCGCAATAGATATTGGACGCGTACGGACCGAACGACGGAGGCGCAATATTAGCTGCAATCGGCTGACTGACCACAGCTAGAATAAGAATAACGAGAGCTGCTAAAAATTCAATAATACAGAAAACTGACTCTTAACTATCGACAGCGGTTATAATATTCCTAGAACCGGAAGCGTTATCGAGAGCACAGGATACAATTATCTAGTTTGATGCACCGACGTGCATTTAAAACACCCGTCCGTTGGCCTAAGCTGATACTTTGTTACAGAACACAGCGCTTATGAAGCACAGTTTGATAATACTTCCTGGTTAAACCGACTCGGTTTGTGAAAGTTTTTCAGGTGTTTAGCAGGAACGTGAGTTAAAATGTTGGTTATTGTATTTTAAAAACGCCTACATCACATATGTTTCATGTACCTATAGAAAGGAACGTGAGTTGTTTAGCCTATACCGATCCACAGTAGGAGACTGACCATTTTAAGTCTAATTCCCACCGAAACGTAAATAATTCTCTCAGTTACTAGCGCTGAAAGTTGGTGACAACTAATAAAACTGAATAAAAAGTCGAAGAGTTGCCTTTAAAATTAAGCGCAAAATACGACAAAAGGTTGTTTATAAGAAATTGACTTGATAGAGGCATAGCGGAAATTGAGATTGTTTGAATGCAAACCAATAAACGCGCACAAAATCAGGAGACAAAAATAGCACATTAAACCCTAAAAAATGAGTTCAATCTGACGAATAATTGACCATCAATCAAGGGCGTATTCTAATCCTAGTCAGATATGGTTTTTTATCAAACTTCACATTCGGAACATCTTGTTGTCTGTAATAAATTAGCAAGGTGCAGTATGACAGGTATCATTTCGAGGATTTCTTTTTTCTGTGGGATGAAGTTAACCGAGGGAAATGGTGTGTTTTACAAGGAAATTGGTCTGTCAAATCCTTGTATGCTAGCAGCTGGTTTGAAAAAACACGATAGTATTGAAATTAGTGACGAATACTTTTGATTCAACAGAGATGGATAACATATTTTGATGGCATCTTCTATTCTTCAAAATGAAGGCTTAGGAAAATTTCGTTACTGACATTACAGCCTGTCTCTTATAGACAGAATATCAAGATTGGTATCGACGGAATCGATGACATGAATTTGTTCGTACACTTTGCACCAAAACTATGTGCAATAGGGGGCCTTCTGCGGTAATGTTATATTTAAATATTATCATAGATCTCATTAAAGAACGAATGGTGACAACTTACGTTGACAAACGTTTGAGGGGATGCAAGACTCTACACAAGTTCAGCTTATTATTCCAACGTAGAAACTAACGGCTCTTCATAAGGTTATCAACTTATGCGTAACTTTCCAACTGCGAGAATCAAGATGCGGAAATAAACGATTTTTATGTGCAAGTTGAAACGCAGCACTGTCTAGAAAATCCGAGATAAGAAAGTGGGTTCCCTTTTTTAATGTTCTGGCCGCGTAACAACATTGAGCTATAGTCTGTTGAGAAAAAACTAATCCAAACAATGTCCACGGTCAATCCCATTAACACTAGTTTGATTGCTTGCCTAAACTTTCTGTGTAGTTCTCGAAATCGATTTGTAGCCATAAATTCTGAGATGTCCACAGTGACTACCTGATTGTCAACAAGTCAATACAACATATGTTTTGGATGCTTTGATAATTTTGGTTGATAAATTGTGTAATTGTCGCCAAAAGTTGTTACACAAAACCTCACATTTAACTAAGGTCTTTGACTACCAGATTATTTTGTAAGTCAAGCATATCATCTGAATCTAACTAAGCGGCACTTAGCTGCTCGTAAAAAGTATATAACACGATAGGAAATCTGATAGACTATAACGCTGAAGGAAATCATGAATATTCGTTCTATCCATTTGTGATAACAAAATTTTAAAACAACTTGTTATTAGAATGACGAGAGATTGAATCAATTTGACCTACAATCAAACAGTACCTTGAGGTGGCAAATTCATAGTCACCTGCTCATGAGGTGCGTATGGCGGCGGGTAACCTAAATGGACTATAACCATTTTCTAATAGAGTGTTAAGTATCGCGCACTTTTATCCGTCATGGAAATGTATGAGCTTGTGTACCGGAGGATAAACAAAAGTCCACTTTAAAGAATTACATTATATATATATTGATCTGCGGGAATGATGAAAAATGTTTCAACCAATGCTCATCTGATCACGTTCTGTCGCTGATGCTGTTTGATTGGCTGTTTCAGCTGGCTGTCTCAGCTTCCGTTAGCCATATGTGATACTTGGTGCTAATTGTTAATGTGCACGGGGAATTCTCCTTTGTGTTCATATTTAACAAAATTCTGGTTTTGAAGTATGTATTTCTTTTGAACTGAAAAAAGTTGTTTACCGTCCGTCAGTCCAGATGTTTATGTTTGCTGGCCTTCCGGAAACTTCTTGTATACCAATTGCTATTTACATAAAAGTGTACAAGCTGAAGGCTGTGGATGTGAATGGGGTTTGTACTCAAAGTAATGATGGAAAAATAATGGTAGTAAAGATTGCAATGACAACGTAGCGAACGTTTCACACTTCTAGGGCTGCCAACATGTGAATGATAGATAACGAAGAAAAAACGATGTAAAAATTTCCTTGACATCAGGCTTTCCACAGAATGTCCGTTTAGTGAACACGTGTTTCCGTTACACTTCATTTGAGGCATTTCATGCTTGTTGGACGAACACCTCTGTGTAATTCGTCTGTTAGTTAGTATGACTGATGTTGAATAAGCTCCTGGATATTAGGCTTCATAGATTCTCTGCGAAATTAAACTCATTTATCAGAGATAGCCATAACAGCGTATTAATTTGATGGCTTATTAACCAATGCATTCTCCTCTGGTTACTGCATATACTACGGTTTTCTTGGTGAAACGCTACACGTTCAATGCGGTAGTAACCCGCAAGGGGCGATAGTTAAACAGAACGCGTTCATATACAGTATCAACTATTTCTCACTTATTTCCAAAACACCAGTCCAGTCTTTATACGCGAAGTGAAATCTCCTTATACCATTGCACTACTATGCCCACACTATTGTCCGGTGAACTGTCTGAGCTGGTTGGGCTTGACACCAGCAACAGTTCAGGCAATTCAAACCATCAAAAGTGAGATCCTCGTTGGTCATCGGATGTGACCAACATGGCTCATTCGCAACACCGATCTGCTTCCGTGGTGTGATTCCCAGTCCAACATGGTCATCATTTATTCTGCATTCTCTAAGGCAGTGTTCGTCGAAACCACCAGTGGGCAAGCAGCGCCGAATTTCCGTACGACTTTGATTTGTGTTCATTGAAACGTCAGTGCCAATGTCCGACTTGCTGGGCGTATGATAATGATTCTCGCGATTACCTCGCTTCTGTATAATCCTTTTCGCTTGAGGTGTATATTCTATCATTCTTTTGGTTCCTTTCTCTTCACTATGGTTTTCGAAAGCTGCGATGTAGACGCTCACTAACCTTTCAGATGTTTTCAAATGGTGGACGATCTATCCACTGTATCCACTTAATTTGTCTAACAGTGAGCTCATGCCTAACTCCATATCCGTCAGGCATTTGGAGAAGGCGGAAAGTGACCAAATTTCCATTATTAACGAAACAGTTCTCCTGATGAGTGCCACTCAAACACTTGTCATCGCATTAAACGATCGATGATAACGATCACTTCGGTGTAACTACAATCAAACTTTAGAATATATTCCACTCATAATCCATTCGCCACAATACGCTTTTATGTCCAGCTGTTGTATAAATGCGGTACAACCATTCAACCATTTCCTTCCAAGCGATGATGTGATTCCGACTTTCCATAAAATCGTACTCACGGCAGAAGTTGTGATTTTCACATTCCTATGTAAAATAAGCATTGAACCACTCAACACTATGTTGTTTTGCGGAATCCAATGAGGCAAGCTGTAGCAGATCATGAAGTGGACAATTTGAAGGATTGTGTTGTTAATGCTAGGGTATCTTATTGAATCATGTGCAAGTTGTCAGTACAGGGGAAATTCAGATTCTGACCAATTTGAGCTTGTCAGACTTACGAGTAACTGATTACTTCCTAATGCACATTAACTGGCTAATTGCTAGGAATTCGGAACCAAATTCATGATTTGTGTTTGTTCCGCAATATAAGACATCTAGATTACGCACTCAGTTTTGCACGCAATACAATCAGACCAGGCATCAAGAAAGGTATTGCCGACAACCGCTTCTTTATCTTCTGAAACAGCTCAAGATTCACCTAATCAATACGCCATCGTCCAAATCCATTGACTGCAACACAAGTCAAGTAGTGTCTTCGGTAGTAAGCTCAACGTTATATGTGGCCTCAAAAGTTCCAAATTCCAGACTCATTGCTACCAAACACTGATTTAATCTGAGACAAAGATAGCCGACCACTCACGACAGTAGTGCGCGGCTACTCAGCCATCCAATGGACCTGAGCACAGACGACCAACAGCTTTGAGCTGTTTACATTCAAGACCTGTTGATAAACTCATTAGATGAAAGGATATTCCCACTGACTCGTTGTCTCCTTGTCAACAGTGCCCGCACTAGACCAGCCATTTGATCAGGTCTGTGAACTACATGGGTTGTCTAACTTCTATATCAGAGGCAGAGAACACCAACTTTGTTCAACTTAGGTTGGTCGCCCTAACTGCTCCGGTATAATTGGAGGTGACTGATAACCTGAACAATAATCAAACCCAAGAAGCTCATGTTAGTGATTGACACCGATGGAGATTAGCATGCCACGCACTGATAAACTTCACCGGTTCCAATGGAAAGTAGATGAATATGTTCAGAACGGACAACCGCCTTCGGTGTACAATGATTCACTTGCTGGTCACTTAATCCGAATAGGAGAAAGTGACTCGTCAAGTGGGGGTTCTATGTTGAGAATTTATCGAAGTGGTTATCATACCCTTCCTGTCAGAACACAATCTGGATTAAAAACTATCACGTTAAATTTTACGATAATGAAAATTCACAGTTCGCTCGGTGGTTAACTGATAGAAACGAGGTTAGCGTAAATCAGATTGAATGCTCTTTCATTCATCACTGGTTTCTGACGATAAGATATGTGCCTCTACCCACTAGTTCCGTTATGAATGCTACTTAACATGGCAAATCATGTCAATTTTGGAAATGGCCAGCATATAATCACCAATTGTGGTATTCCAACAGACGAAGTATCGTTTGTTACGTGATTTGTAGGTTTGAATTCCAAAACCTTTCGTTCCTACTACATTCTCGAATCGACTCTAAACGACAATGGTTTCAACAAAAAATCTTCGTCGATTTTAGATTAACTACACCTAATCAACACACGTACATTTTGGACCACAATCTAGTTGAAACATCTCACCGTGAATCGTTTCTTTCAGCTCACTATATAGTCAATTGAAACTCACATTAACACAAAGAAGTTCAGGACAGACTAAACTTGTGTTTTGTCAGATGTGTGAATGTGCATTACAGAACAGAATTAAACCGCCAACACACCGATGGTCAAACGGTCAACAGAAAGAGAAGTAGGATTCCTATGATTAGAACACGTGTTGTGTTGATGTAGAACTATACACGGGTCAAAATGGGATGTTCTCAAGAATGTGATCATGCCTTCCAAATGTGCTGAAAAATGTCCATGTCTATGCTTGGAATGTGTAGGCGTTTAAGATACAGTAGATTGTAAATAACTGTAGTGCAAGTTGGATCGAGTCAGCAAAATGCAAATGATATGCTATTGATTACTTTTGAGCGTGGGCTGACAAACTTAGTACTCCATACAATTGTGACATAAATATGTAAGATAATAACAAGAATGCTAGAAAACTGCTTAACCCTTACATTCTTCGTGTGTTAACCACCTTTCACTAGCTATACGTTTAACAGGCTGAGATCACTGAACATACAAACGTGGTGGGACCAACATTTCACAGGACATACTGAGTTCAAATTGGCGTAATAGATAGTGAGCTCCAGTGCACCCAGAATGAAGTTGGTTGGCATTAAGAGATCGAACAAGGAACTGTTTCTTCTTCATGTGGAACAGACAAATAGGGAAGATCACAGTGCACTGCGATGGAAATTTGTGTATCCATAACACAAATTGACATGTTCGAAGAAGATGACCGTTTGCGGATTGATATAACCCTGAACAGATCTGATAACGTAAGCGACAACGTGTTTACTGCAATGACCAGTTCAGTTTGATAACCTAGACTCGATGAGGAGACAAAGTGGAAAATTCGCAAGAGTTGGCAATTCACGAGAAGACCCAATGGAGAGAATGGTAAGACATGAAGCGTAAGCACGTGAAGATGCAGATGACGTCAATGAATACAGTGATAATCAGGTAAATGATTTTATGACAGGTGCATAACTTAACTGGTGTGGAAGTTACTCGAGCAACTAATTTCTTAAAATCTGTTCGGCATATTATAAAAGTAGACCAGTCGATAAGAATCAACTACACACGCTACTATTTGATCACTGATATTAATGGCCATTGCCGAATTTGTTGATAAACGATATAATGATGAATACTGAAAAGAAGCAGACCACCGTGTGGGTTGTGATACAAACGGTCTGCATATAGTCGGATGGTGAATCGCACTGAGAGAACGATGGTATCGTTGAATGTCCAGAAAATTCCATTTTGAATGATGAGTTACGATCAGTTGTCACAACCAGGTGTAGCGCACTATACACGTACACACAACAGAGTACAGCCGAATTTAAAACAGTTCTTCCCTTCAGAAGTTTGAACAAAACCGTTAGAACACGAAAACTGGTAGATGCAAGCATTTCGTATTGACTCATCAGTACCAAATTTACAATAACATGAAACGGTTTTTTATATCGAACAGTTAGGGTGGGTGGGATGCATAGTCGATTGATGGGTTAGGAAAGGTCTGGCAAGGTCAAGCTCACGAACAATTGTTTCTGAACACACAGGGCCGGCTTCAGTCGATTGATTGCGACAGCCTCAGCAAACCGCAAGAATCTTGGATTGGGATGACGTAATAAGATTCTGAATGCACAGGTCGGGTCGATGACGTGACCAGTGGTCAGGATGTGTCTTGCGACTGCGGACACTGGTTGCTTGCGTGTTTCAACGACATTGCCGTTCTTCGGTAATACTGAGTTCTGCACCCATTTAGGCAAATGTTCCTTCACTCTGGAAATCAAACACCTCTCGGTTCTGCCTATGTAACTTTCTTTGCAGTTACATGTAAATTGGTAGATACAGTGTGAGGTGGCACCGACAGGCTGATCTCCCTTGATTGAAGGCACAGGCAGCTTCTGGGTTCGAGCTAGTACACAAAGTTCGGCCGCGTTAAATGTTCGCTTTCATCATCATCATCATCATCATCATCATCATCATCATCATCATCATCATCATCATCATCATCATCATCATCATAGACAGCAATACATCAGTGGTTCACACTGATGCTTGACTGCCACACAACCACGAAGAACAACAAAGAAGAAAAAAGACTTATATAGGAAGAAAGAAGAAAATAGAGGAGGGGAGGGGAAGTGGACCTAACTACTAAAAATAGCTACGTCTATATTCAAACATACAACATCAAGGCGCCTACACCTTGCAAACAAACAACCGAGCTGTGAGTGAAAGTAAGCGTCATCAGCGAGACAGCTTCCTTACGGCTTTCACTGCCCCGCATCATAAAGTGCACTCACTTCACAGACAACTCGGCCAAACAACGACAGCATTCACGCCACTGAGCTCGATTAGCCGCCATCTCACCTAATGTCTCAAGCCACCGACTCTGTGAGTCGCGAGGGCCCCAGCCCGGGAGACGAACCCGACCTACAGTAGCCAACCCCTTCGTAAACGATTTCATTTGTCTACGCCAGGTCATCATCTGTCCACCTCGCACCTTGCGCCAGTCAGCCGCAGCGTCCGCAAACAGTGCTCGGTGTGGCAAAGCGACTAGCTGGCATCCTTAGTACATGACCCAACCATCTAAGTCTGTGCAAATGTAGCGACTGAACAAGAGAACTCGTTTGACAATCAGTGCCAAACACCCGCTTCCTAACCTCCTCGTTGCTTACTCGCTGTGCCACCCGATACGAGCGATTGAACGCAGACGAAGAT
>LOND01003507.1:10864-25075 GCA_014220965.1 Paragonimus kellicotti | reverse complement strand
TGCAAGTTCCACTTCAATAAAGCAAACAAAATTATTGATTGCGTACTAACTCTTGCTTTAGGATAAAAGAAGAAAGGCCTTCAAAGTGATTTGTGATGTTAATAATAGAAGATAGTGTAGGTTGCCATGACTGCCATGATTCATAGCTAGAGGCTACCTCCATGTCCATAATAATGAGTAGAGTTTTGGGCTTCCCACAACAAGTGGCAGAAACGTTGATTTTTCGTGTTGTCACGATGAATATAATGATTAACATTAAAATATAAGTTGCGGAGATGTGTCTGGTAGTGAAGCAGGTCAGCAGAATTAATATCCTAACTGATCCCAGTGGTCACCCAACGTAAATGATCAATGCTTCGAAAAGAACGCAAACTGCAGGTCCCTACTTTCAGCTGACCTGTCACATATAAATGCTGTGTTGTATGAGCAACAGATCACACTCTACAAGTATTCGTTACTTCTTCAAAATATCTTTATCAGGCAACAGTTTTTTCATCACGTTGGGAATTTTCACACATTTTTACACACGTGCAACATTTTCATCTTGGTCAGTGGTAGATGCTTAATATGCTTGTGTAAACGCTATTGCTTGCATATGTGTACTTAAGTTTGAAGTTGATAACGTGATATACTACGGTAGACGTAACCTTTATAGCCATAATTGGCTTATATACAACATCCAATCTCCGTTGATGTAAGTTTCCCACAGAATCCGGAAAATACACTGTCTGTAGCCACACTAGATTTTTGGACAGTCTAATAACGTGCTCATCGAACGTATTGATTATAGGTGACGAGCAATGTCAAGTAACTTGTGTTTAGAACAGAGTCAGCTGTTAAAGGTCAGAATCGGTCTCCGACACGAATCCAGTCAAAAGTCCAGCTTTTTGGAATTGGATTTCTTGTAAATTATAAACTTGTCCTCCCTGTTTATCAGTAGTAGAAACATTCACGGTATTCAGGTTATTTGTTATGTTAGAAAACTGTTATGACTGGTCAGTTCAATTTGACAGATGATGATAGGTCATCGCTTGCTCTCAGCAGTAAGTGTTTTAACCGAAACGCTCAGCCTGTGCAAGTTGACTTTTCGGCCACCCAAGAAAGGCGTTTGTAGCTGGGATTATGGAAACTGCTTGTCAGATAATCCATCAACTTTGGTGTTCAGCTTGTCATACTGTGAGTATTTGCAACGCATGGGTAGGGGGTATCAAGAACTGCCAGACAACTAGAGAAAACATCGCATGATGACTTTAAAAGATTACATAAATGTAGTGTGTGTCTAAAGATAGGCTTGAAATTTCTCCGTCAGAATGCTGGAACCTGCGACAAGGTTGAGGAATTCGTCACACGATTGAATATCAACAATTTATGATTGTTCCAGTTTCAAAAATCCCCGACCGTTACCATTTCCTTGTACCGCGATCGACCAACTCGAAAAGTCACACAATCTGAACTACGTTTCTAAACAGTATGAGGGTAGACTGGTGCATTGTCTTATTGTCAGTGTTTATATGAGGTAGATGTAACAAAAGTTTCCCCTAAAGCCTTCACGTGCCTTCAGCTAATCATCAGCAAGATCATTAGTTTAACTGGAAATAGTCTTGTTGATTATTTCGGTTGTAATCAATTCACCCGTCAGTTTGTGATGTTATAGTTTAGAGGGTATCCTGTGGACGTACTATCGACAACTACAAATCACTTTAATTATTTGATGCTTTTGGCGTAATGCAGGAACTGCCACCACGGTAGCGGAAGGTTCACGCGGTGTTCGTTTTGGTCAAAACTAGAAATTTTATTTCATCATGCGCTTACCGAGGTAAAACAACTTTGTTGTGAATTGCGTAAGCTTCACCGTCGGAAAATCACAGAACACACGCAATTTCCTCTGTAATAGTCGCTTTACTACAGCACAATACTTCAAATGGTAATGTACTCACAAACATTTTACAACTGTTTTTTAATGTTTGTTTAACTCCTTCCTTCTGATTTCCCTTCTGTGATGCCACACTTTCACCGTCACAGCATTTATCCCTAATCGATGTTATCACTCAGAAGTGGAACATGTTTGAAACTTCTCAAATATTTATGATTCTCGGTTAATTTTCTAATTTAACACTCCCATACCTAATTGCTGCCTAACTGCGCAAAGTTAACTGGAAAGATTCACAGGTATATAATGTCTAGATGTGCTGGACGGTATCATACAGTTCATTTGCAATATACTGGCGAACATCTCACAAGATTTACCCCGATTGTTCTGTTCGTTATATCGAAGGGTCCTGTGAGATGAGCATAGGTAAGTAATTTTCGTTGGTTAGAAAACATGTTGGACTTCGATTGAAATCGGACCGGTAAGAGGGTCAGATTGTCCAGAAGTGACTAGTACACTATGAGCTAAACTGTGAAAACACGCCGAGAACTCAGTAAGTTCATATTTGAACTTACCTACCCACCCATCTCCGTGACTTTTGCAGTTCTCCAAAACATACAAACGAGTTACTGCCAAACAGATTTTCTCAGGCTTTTCAATTGTATTCCAGCAACACTAATGTTGGTCGTTGATCCTATTTTACTGCTAAGTTATACTTACGTTTACTATTATACAGTCGAGTTGTGGGCCAATGGCACGCTTGTATTTAGAAAACCTTGTTACATTGCTATATGTAGCTTTGTTGTATATTTTCCACTGGTCATCATATAGTACTGCGGAATGCTCCGCCAAACTTCGGCTTGAATTGAGCTGTTCGTATCTGGCGTAAGCCTCGTTCAAACACCGTTTGTTTGGCACATCAATGGCGCTTCCGAGATTGTGCATAATACACTCATTTAACCCTTCATAAATATGGTGCTGGTTAATATGGCTGTCTTTATAAAATGCCGTACTTCCCACTTGAGTCGCTCTTTACGCGAGTCGAAACATAGGATTAGCAACGTAAAGGAATAAGAAAATGATTTGGCTGTCAACTCAACGACTTTTCATGAAAGTGGTCAGTTGACAGAAAACTGCTGACGGTACTGGCTTCGTCCAGCAACATTTTAGGCAAAATTATATTCTATTTTGAATATAAACTAGCTATTATTCTTATATTTGCAGGCCAATTTATATACGCATTTCATCTCCTATTTGCATTCTTAGCTATTCACTGAGGCACAGTAACAAATTTAGTGTGAATATATCACCTCACCTCATCATGGTGGCGTTATTTGTTGTACACTTTACAATTTCATTGAAGCTGCTTAGCCTACATCTGGTTGCGTAAGTATTTGTTATTGTTCAACCTATCGTTATTACCATCATTGGAGTGATGACTCGATAATAAAGGTCATATTTGATGGCAAGACTTGAGGAGCACGAAACTGCAGCAACCGACGGTCAAAGATTACCAAGTCCCGTTTGACTAGCTGTTCTTTTTTGCTACTGGAACAACAGCCGGCTAGTGTTGAGACATACGTGCAGAACTGTTACACTGGACTGCTTCACGGGGGTTATCGTTAACCAACAATGTCTACTTTTATGGCGTCACGCGATCTGTCAGCGTTTTGTTGTGTTCTTACCCAATTAATCAGCGATAACGACAAAACAAGTATTAATTTACTTCGTTCCATCTCCAAACAAAAGTAGCCTGTTGACCACCATCTGGCGAGGAAGATGATCAACCAGGAAGGCACACTGCATACATATTGCATTCCTGATACTTTGCCGAGCCTTTACTCAACTGGCGCTTGATTCATCCATCATGCAGTAAAACTATCAACTCAAGTGATTATCTAATTTCATCCTACTTGTCGTTGTCTATTCAGCTTTGACGCAGCAATGCTGTAGAGAGAAATCTAACAGTGTCTAACAGAGTTTGATACTCCAAACTACCAATCCAGCATCCCAAAATGATATTTTCATTTTTGTTTAGTCATTTTATAATTCCATTCCATTCTGTTTGCAGTCCAACACTTGTATCGTACTATCCCAATCTGTTATAGGTGAAAAATCTGCGCAACGCTGCTGATGTCGCATTCAAAGATAAGATACAACATAGTCTTCACACTATGTCAACGGCGTACGCAAGTGACTAATTTAGCATGGTTTGTTATCACATCATAAAACCCGGTTATTCCATTGACAACTTTATAGCTATTCTAGGAGCAACCACTCTGACTCTACCACTTGATAGTTCAACTTATTTTGACCACTAGATTAAGCCAACAAACTAAATCAAAATCATTGTTTGAACCTGAATCCCTTTTTCCTGGCAAGGCCTCTTACAAGCCGGTAACTGTGCTATTGCAACTTTCGCCGTGGTTTCAAGTCCATCAATAATGATTGAAGACATACGTCCCGAGATGTGAGCAGTTCGTTTACCCTATTCAGTCACAATGAAACCATTAGAACACATAGAACATGCGATTAGCAACAACATTAGATACGATCACCGATTGGGTTTACATGTAACAAGGACTGTTATCAGTTTCAGGGCAACAATTTATGCACACACAGGATTCGGAAGCATAGTCCGCCAACAACTCACCAGAGGTGTTCTACGTTGGGTGAGTCATAACAACCTGAATGTGCTCACCAGTTGCGTGGGCAGGAACAAGAAAACAGAAGTCTCGCTGTGAGTTAAATCAGACGATCACAGTTAACCACTACATTTGTTGCCCTGAGCTGAGTTCAGCAAGCCAAGTCGTCCATATTAAAGGCACAGAGACTATCATCTATGAGGCTGCGGAGAAACATGCGTAGGAATAATAAGGGTTTCTGTCTTTAATAGCCGGAGAAAACTCCCCAAATCATTGTTTCTGAAACCTTAAGGCTACCGTCAGTCTGTTCCCAATCACTAACGGACAGTTGTCCGTGTTGATAAGGCTGTGGACATGACTTGAGTTAACAGCGGGTTATTACGGATGACTGGCTAGCCATGTACACACGTATTTGTGCTCATAAGAAAAGCAGACAGATTGTACGATTATACAGTCTATACAGATTATATATTATATGTCCACAAACCGGATCGTGAATTTGTCTATCACGTGGCTAAAAATCAAGCACTTGGTTAGTTGCTCACGTAAATTTAGATGGCAACAACAGTGCTGGATGTATATACTACACGTCTCATGCAACTGAAAGCTGAGTCAAGTCAGTACATTCGACAAACTTGTCAAGTGGACTTCCGGGAAAAAGCGACAAGTTTCAGGAGGATTCACCCGTCGTATCCCGGGCGACACATTTTACGTACAGTATAAAGAGGTTGATGCGTGCCGCATACTAATGTCCAATTTCATCTCGAGACATTATCCTTGGTGTTTACGAACATTTTGTGTTCGCACGTTATTCACGCAATCAAAGCGGATAACTTTCGCGACGATAAGTTGTATGCTTTGCCGTGCTAGTGGCTACTGCTTCTTTATCGTCAGTTCCTCCGATAGACACAGCAGACCACAAGATGTCCGTTCATGTTAGAGACCACAACGCCCTTTCTCAAATGCATCACTTTACGTGTTATTCTTACGGCATAACTCGTAAAGGCTCTGTATAACTCAGTTCTCTTAATCAGGATTAAATCACCACGCACAGTGTCATGATAAACAAACTGAAGTTTGCAGAAATGGCAAGTTTTTTACAATCGGTCTAGAAATTGGTCTACGCTATGAAGTCAAACGGATTAATCCTTTTGTGGATCTCAGATCCCTGATTTTCCCTTTGGTTTTTTTCTTTGGAAGCGTTTCAATCTATCCTACTGGTTTGAATCCAGACGAAGCCTTGATTTTTCACAATCAGGTCTCCTTCAGTTTTCGACTTGTCTCCTCTGATTAGATAGCTGATTCTGTTTGTATCGTACTGCTCGCCTTCCACAGCACATGACTTCATTTTCGATTGCTAAAAACCTCCATTTTGTCGCTCGTACAAACAGCCGCAGACAGATCACTCGTTCCGTGTCATTCTCTTCAACAGGATAACTCAAGTGAGTGTATGAAGTGAAATACTACGAAGCATTTCTGAATTATTCGGACTAATTACAAGCAAAACATATGGCACTTGTTGCTATCTTATGTTGTTGGTGTGTGAAAGCCGTCCTCTTAAGTGTGAGTTGGTGCCTTGTTCATGGACCCGAATTATTAGGTGGACTGTCGAGAAAATGTAGAGGTTATTGAGAGATTCTTACGTATATCTTGACATCGATGTAAAAGAGCCGTTAGCTCACATGACCTCAGCAATTCATTAGCATGGTTGGCGGTGTGATGCATACAAGCGTACCTAAGTATGGAACAAGTTGAGTTAAAGGGTCATTTACAAAATACAATCGGCGTTAGGTGCTATACACAGTTCCACTCCACTTGCTTGCAAAATTTCAGTTAACTTGAAGAAAAGCGCACAGGATGGATGGTTGCCTCGACGACTGTCATACATCGCTACTCTACATAAGTTGTTGCGACCCTGCTTTAAGCCGTGATAAGACGCACGCACCATAACAACCAAACATCATTTTATTCTGTCACGGATATTCCTCAGTATGGGAATTAAACCTCGTTTTCTAACAAGTTACACTATGCACAAGTCTATTAATATCCACAGAAAAAAGGAAACTCATGGCTCGCACATCAACCCTGTTCTGAAGATCATACGAGAAACTCAAAGTAGTGCTACGAAACGTAGAAAATACCAATAACACACAGAGTAGGTACCTCCACATACGTTGGACTTCCAACTAACGCAACAACTGACTTGGAATAGTTCCAATAGAATGTAGTGGTTCATCCTACTGAAGGGCTTTGGAAATTCTCTCATAATATATCCGATCAGTCGTTAGCATCAACCGCATTCAGCCACTGCTAAAGACTGGTCACTAAGGCGGTGCCTTGCAAACAGCATTGCCTGAAACCTTGCTGTTGCGATATCAGCATTTTGAAGGGATAAACATGTCGTTGAATGGGGTCAGGAACGATAATTTCCGCTTCTCTGGAGCACATATTAAAGAAAGATATTGGCTCGTGGTTGCTTACATGTTTCCCACCCAACAGAGTGGGAATGCCGGTTCTCACTGACGCATTTTTTAAAAAGTTTCAGGAAAAACGGTCTGGGTTTCAGTAAGGAGACTGCGAAGACGCAACCTCCTAAATGCCTTTATGAACAGCTTTCTGAAACATATTTTCATTGCATCTATACTTGCTGTTATTTTCTGCGGTTTCAGATATAGTCTTCTTCAAATAAGTCTGTTAGTAGTAGCGCACCCAACCCGGGCCTATGCCTTCTTTTTGAAGGCCAAAGGAACTGTTCCAGGTGCAGCGATTGGCTTCACGTCAATATCAAAGTGGAATAATTTTTTCACTCTCCACCTATCAATAACCGCTTTTGTTAATTGATCTTCTAGCTATTTCATCATCTTAACTGTTAAATGTAGTCGTACCTGAAGCTAAACTTAAACCGGCAATCAACTTGATATACTTCGTCCAAAACAACGTAGTAGAAACTTATCCATTCACCTACTATTCCCCTCTTTGTGCTTTTCCCGCGAGTTCCTTATGGCTTAATTGACCCTTGTTGGCTCAAAATTCTTATATGGTCAAGTACAGCCAGGATCCAATTACCATGACATGACTTAGATCCTTTGTTTTTTTCCCAATGGAATAAAGAATGTGGCCGCGGAAGCAACATTCGTATTATAGCGAAGCCGGAACTGTTCTACGTACTGTAAGGTCGACAACTGTCTTCCATAAAGCATTCAGTCACGATTGTATGGTCCTTTTTGAAGTATGGCTTAATAACACACTGCCACTGTGAAAGAAGAATGAGTGAATTTGAAAAATATAACAACGTAAGCATTGTCACCTAGGAGCGCTTCCCTATGGAGAGGTTTTAGGTCTTCAACTTCTCACTGAAGGGAGTGTGATCAATTTTTTATTTCCAAACTGCTGGCGCCATCTTTTGGAGTCTCATAAATATCCAAAGTACCATCAGTTCAATCGTAAAGAGCCAACAGGGGTTTTGAGATGGAGTTTATATCCAAACTTTCGAAATTCATTTTAAAATGATTATCGTCCCTCATAACAAAAATGTTCCCGGAAGATAAACTGACACTTCTTCTACCGTTACTGTAACAGTATTGTTATGAGCGGTCACTCCTAAGCATCAGTAAATATCCAATAATGTAAGTGACCCTCTGACAGAAACACGAATGCGTAGGAATAATGACACCGGTACTAAGAGATCACCTGATACAATATAATCTAGATGACTGAACACATGGAGGGATATCCGGCCTCCCTGCTTGTCGACCGCATTTCTTGTCGGTCAAACCTTATTCGGAATTCTCACCTCAGCATTTGGGGAAATCCGGATAGAACGAGCAGATGCAGTGAGCAAAACCTATCACACATTGCATAGCAACCTCAGATACGGTAGTCTGATCTTTCACCTGAACCCATGCATACAAGGCTGTCCGCGTACATTCCTCCAATTGACTTATCACAGCAACTAAAATCAAAGTATGCTTGCACATAATCACCAATACCAATTCAAGCGTGATGACATAAGGACGAAGAGGCACATGAGCGCAGGTTTTTACAATACAAGGCTGGTTAAGCATTTTGTAAGTTAGTATAAAAATGAAAACCTTATCTCTCGGAAACAAAAATTAAAGACTTCATTGGTAATGTATAAGGAGGCAAAGAAGATGTGTAAAATACAGACAAGAAAACCTTCAGCACATAAACATATGAATAATTTCCGTGTTGGAATGGGGAGAAAACAGAATATTTCAGTATGGCCTGAACAACCAAGCAAAACCTTTACCACAACGGGCACCAGGAGAACTGAAAAAAAGAAAGGCAGCAGATCAACTTAACCAAAGTTTCTGAAGAAGAGAGTCGGTAGTAAATTCACCGCCACACCACTGTAATGCGGTGGACTATCGAAATTTCAACTGGATCCAGGCGACTTGGTTAAGAGCTGCGCCATTCCATAATTTAATATCAGTACATTATAGTGTCGCAATTTCTGGCCTCCAAGTTTTCGATTACTTGTTTCCAGCTTGCGCGTTGCATCTGCTTTGAGGTCCGTTTGCCACCTAATCTGTGGATCTGGCCAAGCCAGCTGAGACTATGGTGTATCTGCATGGGTTGAATTTTGCCCGTACCTGCCCATCGAAGTACATCGCTGTTTAAAGTCATAGACAACCACCTAATCCCCAATATGCGTCTAGGACGCTGCGGATGGGGGCGGTTCAGATACTGCACTTTTAGCAAACACATTATTCAGTTTTTTTTACAATGTAACATTGTGAAAAGCGTCAATACTGCGTAAACAGATAGCTTGGTTTTCATCGCTGGACCGCGGTTCTCCAACAGAAGTATTTCAAAGCACTCGAACCGCCTCCAGTTTCACCCATATAGGCTAAGACTTCGCGGTTCACAGAGAGATAATTCGACAATATGCTATCCAGGTAGCGGGAGTCCAATTACCTAACCTCATTGTCTCCATTGAGGCAGATTTCTTCTGTAGGCAGAGCACCTCGGTTCGGAACAGGCTGAAAAAGTTGTCGGGATTGTGGTTATGTCCAGTCTGAATATTTTCCGCCTGATCACATGTCTTCTTGGTCAGTTGATGTGACAGATTATTCATCGTCAACACGTTTATGATTGTATGTTGGTTCATCAAGCTGTCATAATTTCGCCCCGGTTCCCCATAATATCTTCCGGTTTTGTGTACAAAATTCTGCATACTTTTTCACCGCTGGTTTAGCAGACTGAATGAATCCATCAAATATTATCTTGGGAAAACCCTGGAACCATTTTAGTCTGCGATCAGCCTACCCTTGCAATTGCTTATCATCCTATTTTGACCAGTGGGGCCTGTTTCCATAATGCCTTCCTGTAACTTGACGGTGTGAGCTTTCGAATATTCTTTTACCGCATTAGTTTTGGTATAACATGAAAACAACGAACGCATTTTTCTTCTTACTTATGAAGTCCTAAACTATCTTGTCGTTTTCGTCGAATTGATCTGAGCATTTGGACTCTGGACATCTATGTTTTCGTGGCGGCTGCAACAACCTCTCCCTGAGGTTTTGTCACCTACCCTCACGGATAAGAGATTCGTTGTGACCTTTGAGACGAAGGGTAAGTGTAAGCTGAGAAATCGTCCTCGTCTTCGGGATTTTAATACTTAACGTTTATTGCAATTGCCTATAACCATATAATCTGTAGTAAACGGCTCGGGAACTCAAGTGGACAGTTTGGTCCTAACCAGTCCATGTTTTGTGCTACATTCAGCTCCCTTAGTCATTTGCGCAATACGTACCTCGCAATTGTAGTATCGACGTAAGACCACGTAATTAGCAGTTGGTAGTGACCAATTTGTGGATGAGTCCCGGACATTGTATCGCATACATTATGTTGACGTCGGGCTTTTGTTGAGTAAAACACAATTATAGCGGACGATTCCGTTTCGCCGCAAGATGCAGGTCTCCCGGCAAATATTGAGTGCACATAACCCGCTTGGTTGAAGGTCTTGGAAAGACAGGCCGATCAATCAAAGCGTGTAGTGCCGATTGTGTTGGGGGAAATGGTCATTACAACTGGCTGTTTTTTTCACCTGTGACCTTGGTTGACACGTGACGATTAGAAAGTTTGACGAATTGCCTTGACTGAGTTACAAGCCTATGGACACGATTTGAAGACTGTTGCCGTGTGGTTCGCCTGTCATCAAACAACCGGTACGAGAAGCGACTGCAAATCAGACAAGGAGTTCCTGAACACATACTGCCAGGCAGCATATCCGGAGAAAGGTGTGTTTGGGTGGTCCGACAGTCTAGTGCTGGAACAATCCGGCAGCGTACGCATGCTGCACCTTCCAACTGATCACCATTCTTCATCTACAGCTACTTTTTAGAATGACTTGGAAGACTTCAGGCGGAACCAATATAACAACATTCTGGCTTGGGGGACAGAAGGAAACAAGTTTTCGGAGGCCTCAACTGGAGCCATCGACTCAAAAGTATGCTTCACAAGACGGTTTTAGAATATCTTATCCCAAAGATGCTATGAACCGGACGTTTGGGTTCTATTAAAACCACTGTGACGTTCAGTAGACGTATGATAAGCTACGTCAAGATTTTGAAGAGTACCAGGAGTTTTTCTTTCGTACGGAATAGAAGGCGGCGTTCAACATCAGCCTATGAGCTGTTGGAATGCTGTTTGAAGGGATTTTCCAACCCCTATTTTCTGGAGGCGGGGGACTGTGTTGCTGTAAATAGAAGTACAGACCTATTGTATATTTATAGAACCCTATTTTACTGCCTAAACGTTCAACCGCATTAAGTGGGGTGAAATTCAAACGTATGAGAGCAATTGTTTTTGTTTGGTTTTTCCCCTTTCCTCTGTTAGATGCTGTTGAACCTGAAAAGACTGCCGTCTTCTTCTGACTTGGACTGCCCTGCATTCGAATATTTGGTCGTTTTGAAGTTAACTCTGCATTGGATTTAAGTGTAATATACATTAAGCTACACAATTGAGGAATAGAACAAAATAGTGATTCAGATAAAAGTGTTCTAAGCGCAGCCGTTGCTGCGGAGCAGCGGAGCTGATGCATAATCTCAGATGTGATGGTTTAAACCACCACGTGCGCACGGTATGAATTATTCAAAAGCATATCACACATAGTTATTTCCCAAATCTAACGAATACCTACAAAGTTATATAGTGCAATAATTACGTTTGATGATTGTCAGAGAATGAGATGTATGTGTGAAAAACGTTGATGTGTCAGGCATGGTGAAGGGCAATTATATACGTTATCGTTGGCTCCCACCGCACTTGATACATATAGTTAACCTTGTGCTGAATGGCAGACTGGGAAGAAGGAGAATTTCTAACCGGTATGTCGAATTACTCTTTTCATTTTCGTGTTGCTTCCTATTAGCTCAATGTGAGCCACACGACCCCATTTTAAAATGAGTTTGGTATTGTCCATGCATACACAAGGATTCTGACTGGACCACTTCTGGACCAACCACATCCTGACAACGGTTCTCTCGTGAACTTCGGATTTGGAAGAACGTATGCAAATGGATGCAGCCTTCATAGGGAGCATTAAATCAGATGACACTATTAGTTATTGAGTCACCAACGGGACCACCGTCTAAGTATCCGTAGTGATTGCTACTCACAACCCAACTTTGTTGGCTACTGTTGTTTTACTGCTTGAGTAAGTACGTAATACATGGTACTGACTACATTATGATTTCGTTTGCTAACATGCTGCGTTACTGCTACTACGTAGAAACTAACTATAGGCTTGAGTTAAGTACATTTCCGACTACTATTGTGTATTCCTAATTACCATACTACCTTAACAAGTAGATGTATCTGTCATCTGATTTGTTTATCAAGTTGGCTCTGCGTAGTAACTGACATTGAAGAACTCTCCACCTAGCCTGATACTTCCATTGGAGGTTCACATAGGTTCGTATAAGAACCGCTTCCGTCCTGGTTTCTCTTCCGCAAACTGCCGGCTAAAGTCAAGTTGCACCTGCAGTTTTACGTATGTGTGGTGATACTATGATACATTGTATAGATTTATTTTTAACGGCATGATCTTAAAGCATTCGAGCTGTTCAGACCACATTCGGTTGTATTAGACTCCCCAGAAAAAAATCGTGTTTGTTCGGCACGAAAATAGTGAAAGCATGCAGACTGGTCAAAAGCCGGTCAAAGTCATTCGGTTTAGGAAATGCCATGGGACATTCTCCATGGCAAGACCTTCCTCCATCGCTGGCACATCGGCACTAAAAAAGGAAGCTACAGACAAGGTAATAAATCTAAGTATACAGTTAGGGTAATTCACAACACAGTCATTTGTACAATTAGAGGGCTACAAGACAAACAAGATCACCTGTACCAGAGGCTGTTTTCGGGAGGCACATGCAATGGGGGAAGCCCCATTGTGGAAAGACGTTCGTCATGGATAAAATGAATGCGCGAATGAGAGCAGCCCGTGTGGTGTTCGACTGCGACATAATGTACTGGATGCCATACGTAAGCACGTAAGTGGATAACATTTGTTTGTCGTGTTCGTTAACGGACTTAACTGCATGTCTTAACTAGTGGAGTAGGGCAAACGGATGCAGCAGTTATAAATGTCTAAGCATAGACTACTGCTTGACGTAACTCGTGAAGTTGGACAAACGGATGGAGCGGTTATAAGTGTCTGAGCATGGACTACTGCTCGACTTAACTCGCTCAGCAGGTGACCTCGTCGACATTCACAGAGTACGTCATGATCCCATGGAAAATGTGCAATAGTGGTAGAAACCGACAGCTATGCATGCTGAATATAACTAAGAAAATACCACTGACTTGTCCAGTTCTTGCGCATAATCCTACGTTACAAATGTTTTATGACGTATCTTACGTTCGCAGCTTTAGAAAAAGCGTAGTCCTCATGATCCAACAACGGTTCAATCGTCGGAAGTATTATCACCTTTTCCTGCCTAATTACATTCAGATTTAAATAAAAGCATGTCTCCACGTTTATGACATCGATTTTCATTATATTCCGCCATTAATTTTTCCAAATAACGGAAAATGCACATTTTGTTATTTTTCCATTAATCCCTATGTCATTAAACTACCGCACACTCCTTGCTTACGTCTTCGGAAGATTAAAACAAAAGTGTTCAAGCAACAGAATTCTACGATTTCAGAAACTGCAACACGTATCAAAATTTTAACAACTTCGGCAACTTCAAAAAGATTTTTCCACAAAGATTACAGAGATATTTTTGGTCTACCGATTACACGCAGCGTAGCACAATCGATTACGCATTGCCGATCGATCACAAGTTCATGCAGATCGTAGGCCAACCTAATATGTACTACAGTCAAAATAAAAGGACAGTTAGCTAGTATTTGATTGCCATCCATACTCCCCCCCTCTCACTTGTGGAGTTCCGTAATCCCAGGAAATATGGAGGTCACTTTCCTCTGAATGCCACTTCTAGATCTTATTAGACTCTTTCCAACTCTTCGGAAAATTCCCCGCCATCTTTACGGAATCTTGTGCGTATGGTTTGTCTGCACTCCGTATTTCTTCATTCGCTGTGTTCTTTGAATGATCATAGGATTTTGCGTGTGTATGAGAGCCACTACAGCGTTTAAATCTCTGGCACAGGTGATCTTGTTTGTCTTGTAGCCCTCTAATTGTACAAATGATTGTGTTGT
>LOND01003506.1:0-23832 GCA_014220965.1 Paragonimus kellicotti | reverse complement strand
AAACATACTTCCTCTGTCTCTCCTTGACGCGGCTGAAGAAGTGTAGCGTAAAAAGCTAGATTGAAGATTCGAAATAAACTAGTCTGAAAAACTAGTTTGCAACTTATTTGATCTAAAATGTTGTGTACTTCCAAGGCAGAAATGCTATTTGCCAAACGCAGAACTTCAATTTCTAAACAGAGGAAGTTTATTGGAAAGTAAACATTCAGCAGTACAAAATGAATATCATGAAGAAAGCGAAAGGCAGACAATTATATGCAACATTTGGAATATGATTGTGCATAATATTACGATCTGTTTTTTTAAGTCTAATGTGTTAGTTATGAAGTTACTATCTTGTAAAAACATAACCACGATCAAATTAAGCAATGATTTACTAATGGGATTTTGCTACCGCCATCCCAAAATTTAGTTGAGATTTTTTTCTGTGTTTAGGGTAAAATAGTATTATTTTAAGGCACTCAGTGTCAAAACTGTGATGAAATGCTGCTCGTACGGTGGCACCATCTAGTGAAGCCATAAACACTATTGACAAATGAATAAACGTTGCAATTAAGTCGAAACACTGATAAAAGAGAAAAATGTGCTTGAATCAGTTTAACTAAAATGCGACCGGCATTTTTGAACATTTTGCGGGAACTCCGGCGAGAACAAAAAAAGTACGTCAATACCACTGATTGGGATCAAACAAGAGTGGTCGTTTTTCTGTTTAGATAGGCATGTTTTCCAATCTACAAGCAAAGAAAGAGACTATTCGACATAACCATGGGACCAACTGGTCGTATAATCCCGAATAAGTGGATATATGTTTAACTGTGAGTTGCCGTTATAAAGATGTGACGATAGTACGGCATTTAGGGTGTAAGTTGTCAGCTATGTATCTTGCTTTCAAAAAGTTCAACACTTATTGTTTCGATCCACATGCTTTTACGTTCGTCCAGAACATCCTGTCAATTATACTGAATACTTCGCATTTTTATCAGATTAGCCCATTACAACTGAAGAAACCAAAGGTATTCTGCTTCCTCATGTGATTTGGCGGCTTGAGGTTTATTACTCATGGTTTTGGACAAAAGAGCTATCCAGTTACGTCTCTTTACCCAGGATATTTCACGTCGCTGTTGAAGTGAGCGGCAGTCCAAGCCACAGAACCTTCTAAGCAGGCTCATGACAGTTATGGTGATGGGGATGATGGCCGAAAACCAACAGAAACAAAACCGGATAGCATGAATCTATGAGTTTTCGTAATACACCTGGTCTTGGTTGGATTTCCAAGCGGTAGATCAAGCGGAACCGATCTCCTTTTTTCCTAAAATAAAATGTAACGGACTCCCCAGTGAAAAGACTTGACGTTTACAGCTGAAAGCCATGAGGAGTGTACATCAGATGTTAACGCAAGCAGCGGAAAAAATACTTCGAACTAAAATACTTTTTTCGTTTAATTCATTCAGAAAAGTCAATATCACTGAGTTATCACTCATGGATCATTCGACAGATCTTTTGCTCGAAGGTAGCGCAAACCAGCGACTTGTAATCCAGTACCGTATGCTATATAGATATTATCTCGTTTGCGAAACCTCGTTATAGCAGTCACATTTAGGTGGATGTGCAACCTCGGTATGGTTTATCTCTCGGTGGAACCTCGAAGAAAGAGGGAGTGTGTGCACACACTTCTAATCATAATACACGAACGGTGTAATGACACGACAGAATTCTGTTTCAAAGACCACATTCAGTCAGCACGAGTATGGCTGAAAAATACAAAAGATATCGGACTGAGTTAGGTTACATCACTGTTAAACGTGATGATTTTGAAAGGATCGGATGTTGTTCCACATGGCTATGACCACAATTCCACATCGCTATACTAGCATTTTCCTAGATCGATTGATTTACCTGTACAACCCAGGGCGGTGACACGCGGTTGATATAACTGGACTACGACACGCGGCTTCTGAGAACGATACTACAGTCATCGTACTGTTACGGTTTCTTCCCATTACTTTAAGATGTGAGTAACGTCGGAGCGTTCTGGAGTCACCCTGAAACTGTGTTCACGGGTGGGCTACACAACTTGGGTATTAGTTGGTCTAGCAATAAGTTCGTTTTTTTTTAGAAATTCTGCTCGTAGTCCATAGTTGCCAGTCATTTGATCGTTTCAGAATTTTTAAATGACTCGCGAAAATACCTTCAGATTCGGGGTAGCAGCAAGCTAATCTCTGACGGACTGTTGTCATAGCTCTTTCATAGTCAGTGAGTTTGTGCTGGCCTCCTGACTTGGAAGAATGCCGGTGTTTTCACTTAGTATTCATGACGTAATCTACCACGAGTCATCAGTCGACTGACTAACTACGGCTTGCTCTTTTCTCAATGGTTGTGTGATCATTAAGTATCAGCGCGAACCGCTGGTGTACTCTTGTTTTAGATTATGATGCTCAACAAGTATGTGTACGTTCCATGTAACGATTGACGAAGTTATGTGTCAACAGATTACTTGTGTTAGATATCTGAGAAGAGCCAGGATGATATGGTTCTGGCCTGGGTTAAAGTGTGAAGAAAACAGATACTTGACCGAGCGTATTTCTTCACAGCATGTGATTATTATGATGTCGATCAAGTTTCATAACAATACAGAGTAAAATATTCGGAGTTGTTTCGTCACCTTTTACCCAGAAGAAAGAATGGAACTTCATGCTCACCAACAGGATTACTTAATAGTAACGCCCAAGCCGCTACTATATCTCGTGGGCGTGGAGAGTTGCCACTTCGTCAACACCTGTTTGAACAACTCAAGCCAAGTTGCACACCTAGGAGAGGGTTGGATTGAAGCGTCTTCAGATTAAATCCAGCCTAAAACTTCTTGAATGTAAGAGCTTGATACGTGATAAGCTGGTAATGACTTAGTTTCTCTGAGTGTGATCAGTGCATTCAAAATAACAGGCGTCATAAAAGCATAGCTGGATTCTGATCCCCTACTAAGAATAGCTGACGGTAACAGTGACATTAAATTGAATGGATGAATTATATTTCACTCGGCTTGCTTCGCGTGTGACTGAGTGACCTACTTTGGAACAGGTTATAGATCTTATACCCATCAGAGTAAAATACCTGTTTCTGTCAACAACCGCGTGTTGGTGAGATTGGCATAGTTCAAGTACTTGAACCTTATTTAACATGTTCGAGTATAATGAGGTGTTACCGGAATAACCGTTCGTACGCCTTACTACAGGTACGTAGACGCCCGTTGATTTATTCATTTTCAGTAAGGATGATAATAAGTCACCTGGACCTTGGTCCAAGTGAGGCCGGTATTTTGTTCTCCCTAGCAATCGTCATAAGGTAGCGCTCACGACATGTTGCCAAAAGTCCTGCTGCTAGCAAGACGAACATGGAACTGCATAAGTAATCTCGTCGAGACTTATTGGAGATACGATTTAGGGTTATATTCAATCCTGCTTACGCACATAGCTGACAGGATCCTTGTTCGGGCTGACCCAGTGGCAGAGGCCGAAGCCGGTCCGCGTACAGTTAACGCCACAGGTGCAATGCCGAACATGTGGTTTATCCGTAGAGGCTTGTAAGTGGAGGCTCTTGTAATAACACCGGTTGAGGCTAGTTGGCCATATTTTGTGGCAAAGTGAAATCCCTGTCTCCGACACAAACAACAGCTTTGGTTCAGGCTCAACAGTGACACGATGTGAGCTTAGGAAGCAATTGATTATTGGGAACATACGACAAGAGGAAACGGAAGGTAAAGTCATTTGTTGTAGAGTGAGTTTAAATATTGAGGTGTATGCTAGTGCGATCTTTACAGGTTAAAGAAAAGACACGGTCTACCATTTAGTGTATGAAATTAGGTAACCTTCTCTAGGCAAATTGCGCCAAGGAAGACGAGTTGCAGACAAGACAACCATCTTGAGCGACCCGTGTTCATAACCGAGAAAACTTGTTCTATCGAACGACTTACATGGTTGTTTTATACTTACGAGAAAGACGGAGTCGAGTCGACTCACTTGTGCTTTACGCCGTCTCTTCGTTTGCGGATCTGCATAGGTGCACCGATTCATCTGCGCCTGTAGCTGTGAAACATCAAATGGCTGCACCACGACCATACAACCTGCAAACGCTATTTGTCAGTCTTGGGGGTGTCGTTTATTTTACTTTCTGATGTTCATCCTAGTAGGAATTCCTTCAAGTGGTCTAGTTTAAAGCTGCTCCATTATAAGACCTACATACCCACAACAACGTGAGACGATGGACGTTAAGTCACACATTATCATCTATTACGAAATCCACAAGTGTAATAGTCGAGAATGTTAACCAAGGTGAAGTAAGTTAGATCGGTGCTAATAGCTGTTATTCGGTAAGCAATATGCTCGGTACTGATTTATTTATTGTTGTGGGTACACCAGTACTTTCCCCGTAAATAAAAGTGATCATCAAAAGTCGAACCGTAGAATTGTTATTACCGTTGTTGACATTAGTACTGTATGAATCTGAAGGCAGACCGGTTAGCAACTGAAGTCCGTGAAACAAGCAGTGAAAAAAGCACAAGGTTTGGTTGCAGTTTATGCGCTGTCCCAGCCATCGGTTGTTCACATTTGGGTCTAGTGACTATAAGAGTGAATTTGTCACCTACTAATACTTCATACGCCAAATGCATCACACACGAGCCGTCAGTTCAAGATATACAGTTCTTAGTGCATGTACGTACTAGCATTTGATAACACCAATGGAAACTGTTGATCGAGAGATGCAGACTAGATCGTGGTTAGTCGGACTTTGCCCAGAGGAGAGTGACATAAACACGCACTACAGTTGTTCGGACCACGACAAGTGAAAAAGGTTAATAACATCCGCTTGGATAGGAACTTGGATGTTTACGAATAAGATGTTTATGAATAGCATTTCTGTAAATAAACGTGTTCCGAGATTGCGTTAGAGATCATTTTAATACCGACTTCTACAAAGCGTAAACTAGTGAACTGGAGTGAGTGCACCACCATAACGCATTACTGTACAGCCGGAGAATGTCACACTTAGCGAGATTTGCAGACACGCGCTTACCGAATGCATACTAAACGAATATATCCAGCGAATCCATGATATGAACAAGGTAAGAGTTCATATAACTAAATGCAAAAAAACGAGGAATCGATACCATTTTAGCGCTGTTCAACCGCACGTTAACGAGATTATGGTTTTAAGAGCTGAACCAAAACGATGACAGTTGAAGACAGGTGACGGATTAATAACTAAACAAACCAACCACATAAAAAAAAAACAAGTTTTCACCTAAATACAAGGATTCTTACGGTCAGTTCCAATTTGTCAGGGTTGACCAAACACATTTCGACTCGTAAACTCGATATAATGTGACAGAACATACGGTGTGAGCGCCAAGCTCGTTCCTGTTAGGTAATGTGCCTGCATTGTACAGTGCTTGTACAGTATAACTAGAGATTAGTATAGTGACTAGATTTTGATGTATCTTTACTTCTGTGAACTAGTTCAACTGATTTCATGTTGTACAGTAGCAATTACCTTACTCTTGATCGTCATTTACCGGGTAAGGATGGTTAAAAAGAGTTATTAGTGTTTACATGTGGTGCAGTTTTTGTTCCAGGCTATCCAAGAATTGCCTGATAGCAGCGCTATTTTCCATGACTCAGATTACTATGCTTCCACGAATAACGAAGAAATGAATTCAGTTACGTAGGTCCCGTTGTGGTACAACATTGTTGAGTACTGTTATTAAAGCAAGATGTTTTGATGGCTGGGTCATCATCACTAATAGATGTACATCGGTGATTTACATCGAATCTTAGCTGTCAAAATAAACATGCTCCAGTTTTTGGGACATATGAGAGGCATGAGTAAAACTCACTTAAGAGCTTAGCCACTAACTTCAACTGAAAGCATAAAACGTAAAGCTGTGCAAACCTTAGAGCCGAAACCAACTTGTAGATAAGTGTAGAATGGCATCTACAAAATACCTTCTTTGCGGCTTTCAGCGCTGATCTTCACTAGTTGCACTTTCTTCACAGAATATCCAATCAAACTACGGTAGTAATCGGGCCATTTCATCCAGTTAGTTACCATCTCTACAAACGCCTCCGACCGTACTTTTTGTGAGCCATAAAGCCCCAGCCAAGATGACCAAGGGGTTTGAAGGGAAACCCAAAATACCTGACATTGTGCTATATTCTCTAAACTTATAAAATGGTAGAAGGCATTTTATCCTCGCTTCAGTTATGGTCACCCAGCTATTGATCAGACAAAAGGTATGTGCCGAACTTTTGTGGATGTCGTACACAGTCCTGCATTATTTCGACTGTGACAAAATTGAACAGAAGTGGTCAGAGTAAAAGACCTTGATGTGTTGCGTATTTAGTCCTGGAGTTGGTAAACAATTCTTCCTAGACCTAACGTGGGCTGCATTGTGCTAGTAAAATGCCAACCGAACGGGGATTTAATTGTTTGATAGATCATTGCTTTTAAGTAGTTCTAAATGTGCAGTCTGATCAAAGGAATGGAACTAATCTTTCTGGTTTAGGAAATTGACAATGATTAACTGGTGATGCATACGAAACTGCTGCTTGGTTTAAAAGGATGGAACTCTTATTCGCCTACCCCCATCCAGAGCGGAACACCGTCATTTTTTCAACTATCGCTCGTTGAATGTAACTATTGGATCCTGCCTAATCGATAGTGTAGTTTTGAGAAAATTGTCTGAAACTTGTCTCCAGCTTCTTCACTTATTGTTTCTAATAGAATGATTATGGAAAAGAATGACGCAATTTTAACTCATCATTAACTTGCAGGGAGGACTGCCAGCTTGGCTTCTGAGAAAACACCCAAATATTAGAATGAGAACAAGCAGCTTGGGTAAGTTACGAGTGTTGAAACCCACTTGCATGTATGTGCTCAAGGAGCGTAAGATTTGCAGGTAAGTATGGTTCCATCTCAATTTGACACACTGATTTAATTTGTCTCTCAAACTGATTTACGTGCTGATTGTTTTGGTAAAACGATTTTTTCGAATTACCTTATTCACAGTTTGAAGTAAGACACAGTGATGTAACATTTATTGGATAAGTAATCGGACCGTTATTCCTGTTTAACACTCTCAAGTACATGTGAAGACAACACAAACTAATGGTTGGAGTATGGAAGTACTAAGTCGTCACGAAGCAGAGTATAGGATATTTTCACACAGTCAAACCATGAGGTAACTCACTCATTTAATCAATGGAAGTAAATAGCACTTCTGCGTCTCAGTGATGCAGGTAAGCGTGACATGAAGCTTGATAACATCAGGACTATATACTAAGAAGTACCGGACCGAAACAACTAAAGCATGGATATGAAGGCAAGTGGATCCATAAGTGACCAGATGAAAGACTGGTTATGGGGGGGGAACAGAAGAGTGCAGGCTTCTGATGTTGACAGTAGTTCGATCTACTGCCAAAGCTATAACCACCTAACTCAACTACAGTAGAGTGTGCTCCAGAAAAGCTAAAATGAACGACCCCAGAAAAGTTACGGAGTCATCTAACATGCGAAGTTATTCATCGTCTTCGGGGAGAGGTGAATACCACTACTTCCCCTCGACGAACTGAACCTGTTAACGGATGTGAATATACAGATGAGATTTTCTAGCAATCTAAGTCCATTCAAATGCTTCGATGATCTACTATGCATTTTTGACATTAAATTTCCTTGAAAATCTAATACCACCAGTTCGTTTGCCATGATAATGCAAACATAATTGAAAATCCTGTACTAGAATTGTCATCCGACGATTCGCATCCAAACGTTCAGGTTGAGAGGACAGTTTTTGCTTGTAAGGACTCCAAAGATACAATGATGTCTAAAACATCGCTACAAAAACATGTTAATTGTGGGGATCTAGAGGAGAAACACCCACTTTGAACAGGTAAGAGATAATCACGTTTGGCAGATGGGTAAGCGGTTGTCAAGACTTACAACAGTAGTGACAGTGTAACGACAGCGGGAAGCTTATAATTGGTAATGTGTGAATATACACAAGATTGTAACGGAATATTCGATAATCGCTAGATTAATCGTTAACGTTTATGACGATCAGATTTGGAAGGAAAACTTTCAGAAATAAAAGCAAGAGGCAAAACTTATGGCACAACGTACTTTCAATTCCATCGAGTTTTTAGTTGCAGTAAAACTAGGAAATCCAATTAACCTGAAAGCCTCGGGTTTTCTGTTGGTTGGTTCCACTCTACTTGTAGCTTGTTTGTTTTACCTCGCGAAATACTTAAACAGTTTGTTTTACTGAGGTGGTCATTGTGACAAAATCCGATGTCCTGGAGGAGTGTTATCCTGATTGATCACTGCGCTGACCTGCCGGTTTGCTCTAGTGGACGACATTCACTGCCTGTAGAATTTTACAATGTATGGTTTGACCACGTATCAATGAGTGCGTCCAATATAACTCACTTAAGGATATATTTACAAAACTTATTCAACTTTCCAGTAACTCACTGATGCCTGCCAATAGAATAGAGATACTTACCAACCTATGAATGAAAAACATAGGCGACGTAGAGTGATTCGACGGCTTTCAGTTGTGTGAATGCATGACCAGTTCTACTGAGTGTGCGAATACCTTGAAGCATCGTGTCCATTTTTACGATCTGTTGGACTGATTTTGCGTTGGCTGCTTACAGATTTTCTGACTGCTGTCAAAAACTGGTTCGATGTTTTACTCCCGCGGTTAAAAAAACATCTGTACCACCGAGGCGGCCCTATAATCATGGTACAGGTAAGCAGTCAAACCATTTTCTGATGAAGTCAGCATGTTTAACGAAAAGTTTGTACTAGGCATATGACCAACAAGAAAGGAACGTATCCGTTATTACTTACTACTTGAATCACCTCAGTGAAATGTAAGATATTCCAGATTTCTGAACTGAACGTCACCCACGCTTGATCAGAGCCCTTCCATTCAGACAGACCTATCGGTCAGCCCACTTCAAAAGGAAGTACTGGATTCGAGTTTCGTCCTTATTAGGATTCATCAGTTGTGTAGGTTTTTGACCGGATCGAAATGTGAATAACGGCCTTCGTGTTTTTGAGATTAGCAGGTCAACCGCAACGCCAGCACCCTCATAAAATACGTGACGGAATGATCCTCTCCAACCGCTTAACCACAGCCTTGTCTAAGTAGTGTTCAGCTTGCCCGATCCTTTTGAGGAAACAGATAACACAACCAACCCGTTCAACTTAATGGATAACCCTATGGTTAGGACTCCCTAGTCAGGTTGAAGCTGTCGTCTGCATTAAACCGAATGAGTATGAGTTAAATTATTGCTAAAAGTCTGGGGACTTAAACTGTTCAAAACAGAACCTTTTAACTGAATCATTCTTTCATCGTTACGAATCTGAATGAAGAAGACGGAGTTTTGTTATGATAAGATACACATCCGGACAAACACCGTTACGTCACTATGAAATCAGGTATAAGGTATGATCCTGTAACCGGGTCAAACAACAGATAATACAAGTTAAGCATAGCAACGTCGAGCACGCATCGTCTACTAAAAGTCACATTCTAATGACTAGAGATCGTTGCGGTTCAGTAACGGCATTTAATTATCTGTACGTAGTATAACAACCGATAATTGCTCTTTGCACAAGCATTTGCCTTCTAAAAGTTCAACCTCGTGTTGTATGTTCAGAAACAATTGTGTGTACCCAAAAGTAGTTTTGTAGATTAGAAAATTTAGAAGAGACCCAATTGCGAAAAATCTGGACTTCGGCTGGATTCGAACCAGCGACAGAAACAACATGCCCAAACGCGGCAAATGCTCTACCAGCTGAGCTACGAAGCCACGCCGGAAGCTCAGAAATTTCACATTTGGACCTAGTTACCCACTCAACCAACTGTGTCATATGGAATCCACTAACATGTGACAATATTTTTTTCTGTGTTGATACGCCACACTCGGTATATATATATATATATATATATATATATATATATATATATGCTCACACTCACTGCAGTCTTCATCCAATATCAGTACATTCCGCCTGGACACCAAAATACAACCCAGCCGGGGCCTTCATCTGCAGATAAACGGTCAGTTTAGACATTCCAATCCCGGTTAGTATGATGACAGAGATTTTGCTTGTTTCAGAAGACAGACGATGGTGTCACTGAACGCATTCCTGGTACCATCTACACTGCTTTTTTCTGGACTGTGCGTCTTAATATGATGAATTTACGATGCTGTTCTGATTTACGTTGACATACTATAACCAATATGGTGTGTCCAACAGCGTACACGCGATTGTTCACAGGGATGCAGTCAAGCAAACGTCGATCTGCCCGGGAACTTAGTGTCTTTCTCACATTGACTTGATCACGAAAAACTCTATTTTTGAATTTATCAGAAAATCCCAATAGAAGTTAATTTTAGAAAGGTTATCGGCCACTTAAGAAAACTGAGACTTATGCTTCTATTCCAGTCAGACGTTTCATTCTAGTTATGTGGTTATTGTTTGCTTATGACAGTTTCCTGTTAAACAGTTGTACTTCAGGAAGACAGAAATATCTAATTTTGGTGTGTCGTTATCTGACAAGGTGGGTTGTGCTTGTTAATAATGCAACGGTGATGGTTGAACTGTATCTCAGTCGTGATTAATCAGAAATAAGGCGTCAGCGTCAACAATAAATAGACGATTTACATCGATTATTATTTGTAGTTCAGTCACCGAGAAAAGTGCATTCCGAAGGATTTGACTTATTGCAAGATACTGACTAACATAGTCTGTGCTACTCGAATGAAGTCAACCAGCAATACCTTGCCCTAAACATGTTAAAGGTTAGCTTGATTCTCATCATGAAAGAGGTCTAGACCAATATTTCGTTTATGCCATAGGCAATCCTCTATTACTCTGCCTATGACAAAATTAAACATAACTGACAAAAGTGCAGAGCTTGGATTCATGCCTTTTTGGTATTAAATCTGTTGGACAGCCCATTCCTCACCTGAGCTGAAATAGGGAAATAAAGCATTGACAGTATATTGACATGTGTTCGGCACACTCCTTTGTTCAAGTGGCTAACTGCATAGATCGACCCAGTGAGTTGAGCGCAGCTTTGTAGGCAAGAAAACGACATATGTTATCCGGCAGTATGTGTCATGATTCCCCAGAGTTTGGCGAAGAGTGAAACTCTAGTCAATACATCTTTGTTCAGAACGCTATGCTGTCTAACCTATGTCAGTGTCTGTCCATAGGCTACAAGTAATCAACGAAGTACAATAGATTTCGAAATGTTTGCTTCATGCCAGGGTCAAGCTAACTCCGTTTTTGAATATGTGGACTTCAGAACAGATGTTCTTCGCTGTCCAGGCTGATTGAAGGACTGACTGCAGGTCCGCAGGAGTGTCTCACTACATTCTTGAAAAATACATTAAGAGGCTATATGGGCTTGTAGCCCTATTACGCTCAAGAACACAAACAGACGCCACCTCACCTTTTTCAGGTGAGGCCAAATCCACCAACCACTGCACGTCATTCGAAAATTACGGTCGCAATACGGCAGGAACAGGAGACACTCTCAGTTCACCTCTTCCGTGTGTTGTTCAATGGCCCAACCTACTGAATTTCACCATAGTCATCACCAACATCATTTTAACTTTGAATCGTACCTGTGGACACTATGACTCGGGCTACCATTGACCTTAACAGTGGTGCCTGAAGTGGCAGAGTGAAAGATAAGTATAAATATATAGAGAATAACAGAAGAAAAGAGAAAAAAGGAAAGGAATATCAATAGAACAAAGATCAGTGGAGCTTCAGAAAAGGTCAACTGAAAAGCAAACAGCTTTTCGTATGCATGTTCATCGTCGACTGCGACCCACTGCCATCTGATTTGCTAATTTGTTTGCTGATACATGGAAGACCTGGAACAGTGAAACAGATAAATTCAGAAGATTACTTTATTAGCCATTTTCAGTTAGCTTGTCTTCCCGATTCACGCTGAGGCTTTGTCTGAGATTATCACGTACGGCCGTTGTATGAATTTCCGTGAGAAATGTTTTGTTTGAGTTCAAGGGGTTGTTTGAAATCAAATGTTTATCCAACCCGCTACTCACCTTATTACATTTTGTTATACCCAACTTCAGATTAGTCTGTAGATTAAGAGCTTTTGGGGTTGCATTCTAGGTTGGTATATTGCGGGGTAAAAATGGCCTGTGCTCAGCGCATACTTGTAATAGCCGCGGATTAGTATGCGAGCTATCTAGCGCTATTCCAAACTTACCACCAAACGGTGACTTGGTATTGCCAAGTCAGTCGGCCTGAGCATTCACTTTTCCACACTTGAAGAGCTATATGAATACCATGTTCCAACAAAAGACTGGCAGTTCATTCCCTCTAAAAGGAGTCACTGACAGCACTGCTACTGCAGTCAGTTAAAGCATAAGCACTGAAGAGAATTTTAAGGAGTCGGAATCTGGGGTTGGCCGCTTCACTGCCAACTAAGCTGACAGCACAGAGCCTGCTGTTAATAACAGTTCAGGTTACCAGTGTGACTGCAGTCGTTGTTCGAACAAATGTACCTACTCCAGTCTGACCAAAGGCGGCGGTCTTGGAATCAACTGAAGTTTATAAATAGCACCCAGGAGACATCGATTTTTATGTCAGCTTGACATGTCAACTGCTGTCATGGATTTCAGACTCTGAAATGTAGCAGACGTTCTTCTTCAACCATTTTAATGCAAAAGCGATGATGGCCCCTCGGTTTATCAGCCATAGAGTGCGTATTATGAAAACATCTCTGTTAACATACATTCCAGATCTGAACCGAAGTCAAGCTACTGATAGCTGGGGTCTGCCGTGTCAGTGATACAGGGTCTGTAAAATAGTGTAGGAATGCAGCCCAGGAGGTGTCTAAAGGCTAAACTGGATTGAACAGTGGGACGGGATCAACAGTGATGAATCTCCACTTACCCATCATGTTGTATCTAGCAGAGAGGCAGCCCATTTAATACTGAGACATAGTGATGCAGTACAGAGTTAGTAATGTTACGGATAACCCTGGTTGTATATGGGCTGAATTGCTGCCAAGATTTCCCTGTTTGAACACGAGAATGATAAGAGTTATCGAACAAAAGCTTAGACTTACAGACCTATAATGCAAGGTAGACGGTTAGTGACATTGGACTGGACCTTATAAAGATTCTCCCGGAGAAGGATGACAGTCACCTTCTACCCCTCCAAACCTGGATGACTAGGAGGCTGTAGCTGATCATTCTTCTAAGTCCTGGTAAGCCGGGCGTGAATGACTCCGTCGTCGTGATGATATTACTAGGAAGACTCGGTAAAACAGGTCACTACAACGCAAAATTTTCAGTACTGCGTCAGTATCCAGTTTATTTTTGGCGAAAATGACCGAAAGTGATGGGAAGCCCACAGCGTTTTGTAAAGCATACAAGAAACCAGACTTGGTTAAGTTTTCGAAATATCTCTCGTGCGTAAATATTGCCGTGTGTTTGTGATTTCAAAATGCTTTAACCTTACTGAATAGACTGATGACCTGATACTTGTTGGTAGTGAGAATAGCCCAGAAGTGCATATACTGTTGCGACATATCACCGTATCACTAAAAATACAGGTAAAAATGTTCTCCTGAGACCAACCAGATCTGGTACAATGAAGAGCAATAAAAGACTGATAATAATGAGCGCATTATAGTGACAAATATTGTTTTTAAACGCTGTTTGAAGTACACCAAAAATGATGACAAAACCATCTTGACTACAGTCCTGATGAGCGAAATTTACTGTTCATTAGATCACAAGTATTTGTCAGTAAGATAGCTTCATGAAGTGTGCAAATCATGTACACGCATGGCTGAAGTTATTGTTGTTCGAATTAAGTTACCACACTGATTATCATCAAAGGGTGTGTGTACACGTAAGTTACCACACTGGTTGCCGTTTCATGTAAATGAAGTATGCAGTGTAAACCGGAAACAGTAATGGCGTGAGACGTGTAAGTGAAAACCTTTGTAACACAAACAACCAAGTCTGGTAAGGCAGGAGCTAGGACACCTGAGAGTAAAATCTTCATTTTTATGCAACAAATAATATATGACTTTTCAATGACTGGATCCATCTAAGAAGACAAAACAATTAAAATAATTCAGAAGGGGTCCAATATAACCTCAGGTGTTATCGCAATTTGTGAAATATTTTACAAACAAACGCTGTTTCTGGATATGTTCCCAGAAAACGGGGTTGATAAGGTATACCAGTTGAATCATTTGTATTTACGTCTGCTCACACATGTATCAGATTCTTCAAAAACAATGTCCTGCCAGTGAAATTTCTTGGGCGTTGCAAATAAAAGCAGCGTAGGTACAATGGATCTTGATCAGACAGTGCCACAGTGTTCTTGCTTTATATCAACGTGGACAACAGCATGGTTGTGTAGACAAACATATCAACTTTTGTACCGCTGTACGGTTAGTTAACCAACAGTTAAACAGCACATGATGATGATGATTACGATATTGGTGAAATTCATAAGAATGTAGTTTCTCCAGGCGGGTCTTTCAAGTCGTCATGCAGTAAAGTTAGAAGAAGATACTACGCATTACACAATCAGTGGCATAGACACAAATGTAAGGTTAACTGTGGCTCATCATAACATGGGGCAGCGTTTTCCACCAACATTTTTTTGATCACGGGGATGTCACTTATACACTCCAACAACGATCGACATGGCAGGTGATCATCATTAAGTGGATGAATTTGATCAAAGTCAAGTACACATTAGTTAAAGATACGAATGCAGTTCAAAATATATCACTTGAGATTATATTGTACAAGGAGATGCCTCCGATAAGCATGGAGTTTAACAAGTATGCTGTTCGAAAGGGGCCGACTGGAAAGTCTATGGGAATGCGACAGCTGCGATCAATTGTGGGTGATGTTCAACTTGAAACTATGACACAGAAAATTAGAAAACGCGAAAGAGTTCTTTCTCATTTCATCACTTTCATGTTCGTTCGCATTTTAATACACACATCACCCATAAGAAGCCTTGACTATTCACCAGGGCTAGACGTTTTTATCATTAAAGCCTAGTGTTCACGTACTTTCTGAAATAGTGTTATTTGTTGGTCTGTCCACAGAATGGACTGGAGTCTGAATTATTATCTACTCATGACCTTACTGAATCAACCTTGAGAGCAGTCGGGGTTCTCAGTTACAGTCAAAGGTTTATCTCTACAGCATTGGCAATGCTAATATTAAAACAGTCTCTATTATTCCTGGCACCTTGATTCCAAACACACAGAAGCAACTGCGAAAATTTCAGTACATAATGTGACCAGTGATAGAAGGAAAGAATGGAAAAACGTCAATATAAATGTTGACTAAGTCCATTCTAGCTAACTAAGTTCACCCTACACCACTGAATGCTGACTTTTTCAATGTGATAGAACACAGGGTATCTAATATCGATCTGTTGGAAACAATTTAATTTTACTTGATATCACGCAGCCTTGTTTGGCATTTTATCACATGTAACGTACACATTATGGATGTACCAACAGTTGACATACTTCGGTATTTTCATACGACTGAACGTTCATCAGGATTCCGTGGTTTGCTAGACTGTGATCCCTGATACCACTACCACCACCATAGACAGCAATACATCAGGGGTTCACACTGATGCCTTAACTGCCACACAAACCACGAAGAAGAGAAAAATTCTACATAGGAAAAAAAGGAAAAAAAGAAGGGAAGTGTGAGGAAACTCAACTACTAAAAATAGCTACGTCTATATTCAAAGGTATAACATCAAGGTGCCTACACCTTGTTCACTGTTAACAGTGAAGTTTTACCACGTACCCTATCCATTTTAGTTGGAAAACGAATACGGCAGTTTTGCACCCTGCGACCGCAATTACATGGGGGCCTTGAATACTATGGTGAAAGAACACCTCGGTCCTGAAGTCATTGTCTCCACTGTTGATGTGCCAACCAGACAGCATCTGAAATGTGGTTCACCTTTCACTGCAAATTTGGCGACAATCAGTTTCGGCCCATGTAAGTTTCATTCAACGAACAACACAACAGAGTGCATAAGCATAAAATAACACTATTTCACATCATATCATCTGAACCAGTATTACCCTTCCACCAAATTTCAATCATCCCTTTTGTTTTATTAATGGACGTAATATCACCACCCCTAACTACTCAGTAAATTTAGGGAGTGACTTGAAACCAATCGTATTGGGTCGCGAATTTTCCACATCAGTTTATTACTATTACATTTATGATTAGTAAAATATTCAGGCTCCACCTGCGTACTTTTTCACCATACACCTAGAAAGGGCATCGGCAACGAATGGTCTCATAAAACAAAAAACAAGTTTTAATCACCATCCTTAGATCGGTAATGTCGCTGTTGACTGCGAGGGGCTCTCACAGTTTTTTGATGAGAAAACCCAAACGACCATTAGTTGTCCAAAAATGTAGCATCTACTGAGCGAGAGAGAGAGGTCAGTCGTAATTACTCCAGCCACTGATCACACAGTTACCAGTTCTAGGTATGGCCACCTTGAATGTTTGTACCACAGTTTTGGCTACTTGAAATCTTTCTCATAAACTACGCAGCCTTTTGCGTAACGGCATGCATTCCGTGATTTAAAACTTGAAATATAAATCATACAAATCTAATAAATAGAGCAAAATAAATCCATGTCTCGTAGGTGTAACTATGGATGTTCACGGTAGATAGGCCTTTCGACTCAGGTTTTCTCAACGCCACACAAGCCAGAAAAACAAAAGCCACGGCCTGCGGGCATTTTTTTGAGTGACATTCTAGATACATCAATAGGAAGTGCAGTAGCTAAGAGAGTAACTCACGTACCTTCCTAAAATTCTAGTGACCGCGACCTCATTTATTTGTATTTAGGTGCTGGGACCATGGTTAGTACACTTACTTACAAGTCAACGGTTCTAGGCTCCGGCGAGTGTAGGGCATGGAAAATCCAACAGCCGTTAGCCACTTCACCGAAGACCATTGACATCAACTGCATGCAACGGCACAACAGCATTGTTCAACTGCACTTCAGAACTGCAGATTACTTCGTTGGAAGCCAAAAATTAGGGATCAAAAATGTCTATTCGGTGTTGATATGTAGAAATACTAGATTGGGACATGTATTCGACAGCACGTCGTGTAGAGATGACCTAATCAAGTAATCTAATCTTGGCTCTGACTAACTTGAACTCTCCAACGTTAGAAGTTACACGAACAGCCAGAAAATTTTTTCTCACCACTTGAGAGCCGTTCAGATTGCACTCCATGACCAAGTAATTTCGTGTAGACAATCTCGTTGGTGTTCGTTTTGTTTGGGCTCACGCGTGGCATGCCTACATATTTGGGAAGCGTCTCACATTCAGTTTACCTTGAATAGATGTAGCGATATATCTGATTACTTATTTTAATACACTGTTTCGGGATGTCTTTGAAACGCAAACAAAACACTTGACTGAACGATCCAAGATTACTGGACATGTTAAATAATCTTGTCTATCAACTATGAGGTATTTCCTCTTGCATCTTCTCAGGTGAAAGGCTTGGAGACGTGGAGTAAGTTTAGGTGTGATTCTCGTTGAAACAAGAGAGGCTACTGGGTGAGCGGATAGAATGGATGGATGTGGGAGATAGCACAGCGTGCTATGGGAAAGGTTATGTAAAGAACTAGCGTTATCAACCATTCTGCGTGTTGTCGTCCTCAGGAAATGTTTGTGAGTATCTTGAAACTGTTCTCCGCTGTTCTTTCTCACGTTTTAAGACTTTGCTGTCGAGCAATCGGAATCGTTAGGCTGAAGTACCTGGGGTGTTGATAAATCAGTCATATTGCAGGTTTGATCCCGTCATAACAGTAAATCAAAGGGCTGAATTTAACTAGTGAACTATCAAGAAACCTCTTGCTGTGCATAGAATTTGTAGACAGAATAAATCGCAATTTTTGTCCGGTCAAAATAACCATAAGCTTTTCCTGGGGTTCGTTTTTGCAGAATATTGTTACATTTACTACAAACCGTTGACAGTATGCTCACAAAAGTAACATAAAATCAGAAATATGACATGATGATATGATATCAATAAAACCTTGGTTTCAATTAACCCAATGATAAATATTTGCAGACAAAGATGATCCCGATGACAAATTTGTCGAACTTTTCGAATTTCAACCGGACCGTCCTTGGGTAGGTTTTTTATGTTAATATTCCGGTTAATCAAGAAACAACTGGTTTAATAAAAATAACCAAAAAATTCACTGATTTTAGAGGACCATCATCGTTAATGCACAAAAAATGCGGCTGGATTAAACAAGACTTCATCAAAATGTACGACTGTAAATTTAAGCTGTGAGGAAGTGTGCAGGTATAAATGAGGAAAAGTGAGAAAAGGAACAAAAGCCCAGGATTTCTCATTCTTGAACGAGTAGATACAATACTTAGTCTAAGTGAACTTCAGCCAACTTTTCAAAACTGATTTGAATTGAACTTTGAGAATGTATGTAGTTTTATATTGCATTTTACCAGCTGCGGTCTATCGTCATTGTTCTAATTTTTGTGTTTACATAGTTTGTGCTGATGAGGAGAGAGAGGGGAGGTTTTGATTTTTTGAGAATTGCAGATGGAAAGTGTGTTCGGCTGGTGCTCCAATGGAAGTTGTTCACTGTCTAGAAAAACAAGTGGATGGGTGATTGAATGTTTAGGAATCAATTATTAGGACGATTTTGTTACAGCGACTCATTTTTGTGATACTCCTAAGCGGTTATTTTTGTTTGTTTCATTGTCGAAACAACAATTTCGAACATAAATAAATTGATAACTGATTGGTATTGATTATAGAAATTCCATTTCGCAGACGTCTATATGGTGCTTATTACTGAACGTTAGCTGTTTAGCACGTTTAACTGGTTACATCAAACTGACGGATTAATGCGAATCTACAGAATATGATTGAGGATGGTGGATTTAACCAGTACACTATTTTGCTGGAAAGCATCGTCAGCCGGGTTACTTTGTACATATTTTGTTCCGTGTCACTTTGCTTAACCAAAACTGAAATTCATTTGAGAATGGATTACCTGTTATTTTTTTCAATTGACCATCACAATTAATTCTTATTTCACACTATGAACGAAAAAATGAACAACGAAAAAATGTATAACATCGTCCGTTCTTCTTCAAGGTTAACACAGAATACTACACTGGTTGGATGGATCATTGGGGTTACACGCACTTCTATTTCACACCCAAAATATTTATACGTCGTTTAATAGATCTGCTGAATTTTTCACCACGGATCAGCGTAAACATGTACGTTTACTGCTTAATTTTCGTTACTGTCGAAGTTAATTTTCCTTCTATAAACACAACATTTACTTGTGAGCTTTCACTTGTCGTTTCAAAGTAAAACAGTCTGTGGAAGTTGACTTTTACATGAATATTTCTTCCATAAAAATAATAATGTTGAAGATTTCGTGGCTTCATCGGCAAAGTTAACTTCTATCTGACTGACTTTTTCTACCGGAAGTTTATTGCAATTCTTTGCACCAGGCTAACTGCAGGTTTCCTACCCACAAATATCGGCAACCAGCTGAGAGCTCCAAGTTATTTGCTGCTATTTCACATTTTTCATAAATTATTTCAATATGCTCACGTGAAAACTCGTTCGACAATACCCACTGAGGTCACGAGAACGGCAAAGTAGTGAATACGACTTGTTTTGGTGTTTGATCTTGAGACTAATTATAACAAAATGCACATAAAAACAGTAACTGGGGGGATAAAAAATGGTCAAAAGAGGTTATTGACGGCGTCTTTGCTATCATCTACGAAATCATTGTTTCAAATCATGGGCTTGATTAATTGCAGGTCAAGAGAGAGCAACTGTCTGCATGAACTTCTGACCGCAGAGGTTAGGATTGTGCAATCTACCGACAAAGAGACAGATTGGCAATGGGTTCGTTTCTGGATCCCCTGTTAGCTGATGTTTCTATAAGCAAGTTAGAGACTAATCAACTTAGTGAAGTCATTGAACAGTTTGTACTTTGTAAACGGTGTGTTATTCATATTTTTTGTGTCGTTAATGAGGATCCTAGCATCAACAGAGTTATGGCAACTTTTTATTCCGTCCATAACAGTAACACAATAAAAGATAAAGTCCGAATACGTTTTTTAGTTGTTGGCATATTACGAGAAAACGGCTCGATCTGACGAAAATTGTACAAGAAGCAGCCTTACAGTGGTCAGTACGTTCGTCTTGACGGTTTCGTTCCGATAAATCAACACCGAAACCTCATGCGGTGTCTGATAATTAGGGCGTTAAAGATTTGTACCCCTGACACTTTACAAGCTGAGCTAGACTTTCTACAAGAAGTGTTCATGCAGAATGGCTACCCAATGCGTTTCATTCAGAAGGCGATGCAGGACGGTAGAGATGAAACTTAAGCCACCCTCTGTGAATAGGAAACTTGCGTTTATTAGTCTTCCTTTCAAGGGAGACCCCATGGCCGAAGTTATCTCAAGAAAGCTCAAAAAGTCAGTCGAAACAACCTACCTTGCCGCTCAATTGTGCGTGAGTTTCCGTTCAACACCCGTTATCATGTCACAACTCAAAGACAAACTTCCATGTTCTACAACCAGCTGTTGTGTGTACTCATTTGTTTGCTCGTGTCGAGCATCATACATTGGTCGTACTACAAGGCGATTGTCTGACAGAGTGTGTGAACATCATCCTGCGTGGTTGAACAGTGGTGTGACTAAAACAATTTCATGGACGATTGTTGCTCATTTGACCGACTCTAATCATTCTGTCAGTAAGAAAGATGCTTTTCAGATTTGTCTACCAGTGCCGAGAAATCGATCAAAATGGTGAGATTCCGAATGTTGACCGTTGCCGAGGCCATTAGTATCCGATTGCACAACCCTGACCTCTGCGCTCAGAAGAAGTTCGTGCAGACAGTTGCTCTCTGTTTGACCTACAGTCAATCAAGCTCACAATTTGAAACAACTATCGCACAACTGATAGCGGACGCGCCATTCATAACCTTTATTGTTCGTTTTTCTGAATTATCTTAGTTACCGTTTTTCGCATTTATTGTGTTGTAATTAACCTGATGAGCATACCCAGAAAACAAGTCGTATTCACTACTTTATCATTCTCATGACGCAGGAAAACTGTAGATTGGATTAGCAAAAGTAACAGACGGCTGACTTGGTGAGAGAGGTGTATGTTAACCGTTACGCCTAGATGAAAGCTTAATGTTCATAGTGATCAAAAATCAGTTGTAATGTTCAGATCTACGTTAGTTGAAATATGCTGCATTATAAAACCAATTTCGAGAACTGAGATAGGAAACAAAAATTTGAAAGCGCAGCTCAAACGATACATGGCTGTGAGGGTATTGACAAACTACGTGTTTTTATATCAGCTTAATGTAAAGTGTTCCTGTTAGATTTACTATTTTTTCGTGAATACATTTCTGTCACTTTTCTTCACCGAATAGCTACATGTTCCATGGTGGAACCAACTTTGGATTTTGGAGTGGTGCTGTTGGTCGACCATATACTTCACAGATCACCAGCTATGACTATAATGCCCCACTGACTGAGGCCGGTGATGTCAGTCATTTTTATGTGAAGCTTCGAGAAGCATTGCTGAAGGTTGGCAACGTTGTTGTTTTGACGAAATCAATAAGTGTGCTTGCTAGTTACCATTATTGCATATTTAACGGCATACAAACTCCCTAATGAATTTTATGGCAATACTGTCACGTATGAGACGATTATCACTGCATGTGACAATTATTTAAAGCCATAGAAGTTAATTAGAAATGTCAGTACATATCCATAAATATCACACTTATCGTCAACGCATTTTGTTTGCTGAGTGTATTGCAATACAGTAACACATTACTTTCGTTTACTTTTTTAGTTTAAGAATGTAACCGGTACAGACTTACCAAAGAACGTGTCAAAGAAGGTCTACGATCCAATTCAGCTATTTCTGGTGAGATACACTTTTTTTTACAGCCGAACATAGCATGCCGGTTCGAACTGCAAACAAATAAACAAATATGAAATCTTGATTCTCTTCATCTTCAGCGCATTTTTTGTTATCACAGTAATCACTTTAAAACACTGCTTGGTTTATATGTAGAATAAATGTTAGATATCTGCAGTTGATCACTTGCAATAAGAATCAACAAAAATCCGACATATGAACCTAAAATGTAGTTCCAGTGGTTAGCCGATCTCACACAGGCGGTGATATTTCTTATGCTTTTTTGAGAAGCTATTTAGCACACACCCTACAGATCGTTCAATTTATTACTCTAATATCAACAGCGCCATAAGCATCTTACAGGTAATATTTTCTCAACAAATTTGCCACTGCCCGCGCAACGCTTGTGCTGAAAGGACGGACAGAAAATTTTGTACCTTTTGGAACCATCGTAAACAACCGAGATCCACTGATAAATGGATCGAGAATAACACAACTTTACGGATTTCGATTACAACACTCCTGAGGAAGGCCACCCGAGGTGGTTGAAACGTAGAGTATTACAACTTGCTCATAACGTTGTGTTATTCTCAATCCATTTATCAATAACATGTTAAACACGACGCCCAAACTGTTTGACTTCATTCGTACTAAATTTGGTGCGGATATCTTACAACCGAGGTCCACGATCTTCCGTTACTCCACAGCACGGAAAATGAATTATCAACTCCAGGTTAATGTACTCAACTTTTTCTACTAATCGTCTTAGAGCTCACTTGCCAGTTGACTTTCACACACTTGAGTGGCTTTTACTTCACAACCGTTCAATCGATGATTCAGACTGTCTTAAGTGAGGCGATCAGGGACGTTGCTTTAGTTTCTACGACCGGTTGAGTTGCCGCCTAAACGGAAGTTGAATGTACTCATCCTCTTAAAGACGATAATCAGTTCGAAGCGAGCGAATCAGATTTACTTTTCCAGTCATTAAAAATATTGGGAATCTCACCAGTTTGATTGAATCCCTTCAAAACAAACGTCTATATCTCACTCACGGAAGCCAAATTATCAATCTAGTGGCTTTTTAAAATCATCTTTTCATACGTCGAACACAACTCACAATTGATTGTCACTATCTCCTTAAACTAGACTATCTGGTCATCCTTGGAAAGATTTACGGTATTCGATACTGCATATCCTTCCCTAGATCGGGATTTTAACTATGGTCAAGATCTCATGAGGCAACCACGTCATCAACAGCGACATTGATTGCATGTAAAGCGCGATGAACTTATTACATTTATCTCGAGTTTAATGATTCTTTTCAAAATTAACGGGTATAAGAGACAGGCTATCAGATATGCTCAATTTACATTGGCAATAATCCCCTCTCCCTTGTTGATCAATTTGCCTCTGAAATATTGAGTCGTGTTCCGTATTCTGACTATTCGTTTAAAATTTCAGCCTTCCATGAACTTTCACAGACATCTCAGATTAATTTCGTTTCTAGTGCCTTTTTCTACTGTAACATTTTCCTGCACGTTCGTTACTTTTATTCATCTGAGACTTACAGTTTGTCCAGAAAATATCAGTATCAAAGTAACCATGACGGTCAAGTATCCAATAGAATAGATCCACACTTTTGGCCCAGATCTGGTAGAAAGTCGATCGAGTTGAGAATCCCATGGAGTGGAAACCTCTGGCAAAGCAAAAGAACTGTCGACTTCTGTCGTACTT
>LOND01003505.1:40251-67586 GCA_014220965.1 Paragonimus kellicotti | reverse complement strand
CAACGCGGTCAAAAAATGGGTATCACGCACTTACGTCTCCTTGTTATATCCTATGTGTAAAGGCAGCAATAAACAGGAACACGAAACGGATCTCCGACAATTATGTCAGTGAATTGGAATGAGAGCAGCATCAATGACGGATAATAGTCAATATTGAGCATGAAATATTGATTTACTTTCACACTAACAACATATCGGGAACAGAGAGAGAGTGCTTGGCTAACTTGTGTTGAGTGGGAGTTACTCGATTTTCCTCATCGCCGCGCTTTGGAGATCAGAACAGAAGTTGGTTTTTGTTGATAACCAACACTGATGAACAGACAATAGTGCCCTGGAAAAGGGAAAGTAGAATGAGTGTTCTAATTCCTGCGATGGACAACGAAAACCGTTGAATTTGCAGTTTCCTCCAGTTACGACACGCGAATTGCGATGCTGCATAACTCTAGCAGGACATACACTTCGACTTTCGACATTCGCACACAGTCAGCTAACAACTGACCGAGCAGTTGGTGGTTAAAAGTCAAATTGAATTTCGACTTGATTTGCAGCTCATATCCGGAATTTTTAACATTATCATCTTTGATTTCCATTTACAAGTTCCATTGCTACATGTGATTCATAGCTTAAGTTTGCATGTGGAGGATGATAATGTTTTCGAAATTCCCCCATTCACTCTGCGAAAAACGTAGCTATACGTACTGAGAATCTGCAATGTAACATGGTTCTCGCTCCTCCGAGTACAAGAGGACCTCTCTCAAGATAACTCTCGGAATTATTCAGTTGATCCCGTAGTAGGAATGCTTTCCATGGTATGGGCGCTGAATCATTCCTGGCATAGTAAATATAGTGTGTTGTCACAAGGCAAGCGTACACTGCAAGGAGGACATACATAGCGAACTCATCATATACGACCTGCACACTAGATACAGCGTGCCTCCCACCAAACCGAATAAGATAGGAATCTTCGTCAGTCACAATCTAACACACACAGCACAAGATGAACAATACGCCTACAATTACCACACGAAGATTTCCACAGCAACAAATACCATGCCACGAAACATCAGACCATACTTGAAATCAACTCCACGGCACTAGAGATATAACTCACTCATATACCGAACACACCCACGTGATTCCGCTGACTCTTCACGAACTAGAAGATGGTCGCAACCTTCCTTTAGACACGGTCGTCCATCACCATATAAACCGTATTAGATACATTACTGAACCGCATCTCTCATATATTTATAAAACAGGTCGACGACAACAGTATATCAACCCGCTACATCGCCAGGATCCAACTGATAACAATCTCAAAGTTAAGTCACAACACACTAACCGTCTTATATCAGGTGCTAATACAAAAACATCCTACAGAGTAATAGCCCAAAACACATTATAGATCACTAACGTCCAGTTCTGGGTACAGAGCGTCCGAATGATTGGATTAAACACGCATCCAGATAATATGAGCACCAATCGGCCTTTAAAGACAAATACACATCAAGAAAACATTGGAACCTCAACACACCCCAAAAACTTCGTACACACAATCTTATCATAGTCAATAAGCCTAAAAATCTAGAACTATCAAACATCTATTAATGGCCCAATCGCATCCCGCGTTTATCGGCAGGGAAGGCGATGTGAGCGCTGTTTTTCAAATAGAGGCCGGAGAGGAACAAGGAGACAGGACATGGACAAACATCAGATATCGCGCTCGGTCAGATCAGATAAATATCCAAGACTAGCTTGCACGGCCGAATACTATCAGTATGGAGCAAAAACAGGAGACACTACTGGAGGCTTCACGAAGAATTTTTGAGAGAGATATCAGTCTGGAATAATTAATGAGAAGACCACTTCGGCTAATCATAACCCTCGATTTCATTATTTTGGGAGGGCTCCCCAACGAAAGAGCAAGATCTGTGTCTGATTATTTGGCAGAAACTTGACTTACAGTCAAACATTGTGTAAACTAGTTAATTATATTGGCGACTGAGACACCCCGCGGAGAGAAAAACCCTGTTCAAATCTTCAACAAATGAGACTCAGCCTCATACCGTAACATTACGAAAAACCGACACAAATTTTAAAAACTAAAACTACGAACAAAACCGGCTCCAGCTACCTACGAATCTACACCGCATTACAGCTTCAGTCCATTCGATGCTCGAGTCAATGGTATAAAAGAATCAGACCTGGATGCAACCGAAGAGCCCAGTCTGTGTCGATATTAACATACCACTATAGCCTGAAGGATGCAAATAAAGACAGCAGATAATAGATTTTGGCGATGCCCGATTAGCTTGTTTCAACCTGTGCTTAATTCCGATACAACCAATTCCATAATATGCCAACCACTATTCACCTCGACACGTAATACTTTAACGACGTGACATGCTGGCTGTCTGCTCGATAGAGCAAAATTTCAGTCCACCGGCGACGACATGATACACTTGTTCATAGGTTCTAATTTAGATCAGTATATATTGAATCCCGTTCACGACCACGACGCTACGATGCGCTAGGCGCTACTGTGCAGACCTGGTGTTATTCACTCACGTCAAGTCAAGTAGCTTTCACAATATCACCACAATCGAAGAAATTTCATCATGCATGTGTTTCGTTCACAGCTGATGTGCTGGACCGGTGCTAACCACAAGAAAAGAACAACCACAGACTCACTGTTCGCCCAAGCTACCATTACTGCTGATATACCCAAAGTGGCTGTAACGATTGCTAACACATTGGAATTCGGAATAGACATCACTCTACTCACAATTATAAAGTGGGCAGATGTTTGAGAATAACTTGTGATTGGCGCCAGTAACGGAAATATTTATTTCACATAAACTGAACGCCGTTTGAAATTGATCACATCTGTCACATTTCATAGACTTTTCGGTTAGCCCTATTTTAAAAAGTTTAGTCTGGAGTTCCGTTTTAGTTAACTCTTGTTGGTTGCCTATTAATGCTAGCTCGAGATCTGAGCTCCGACCACATTTCATAGGCAACCATGTTGACCGGTGAGCCATGGAACCAAATTGGCATAGTTGCACATCATGAGCAAAATCACGACCTTACTCACTTGTCCATGTGCCCAAATTACCCCATTGGCTCTGGATGTGTAACAGACTGTGTATTGCTGTTTCCATCCGATGACCCGGAGATAAGTTATTCCCCCATTTCGAAATAAACGAAATCATGAAATGTCTGTGGAATATGTTGATTCAAAGTGAGGTTCAACGAATTTTCGTGAAAAGTGAGCACAATAACAGTTGAGGTTGTATATATCGTTCTTCACCGTTTTGACACCCGCGAGGTTTATCGGCTACGTGACTCATTTGAGAAATCTCAGACTGTGCGCCCATCGAAATCAAATAAGCTGGTGCAAAATAAAATAGGAAGATTTCTCATGGGCAGTCGAGAATTTCGATAGATCGGAGTCACTTAGCACTGGCCACAGCCCTCATCGTCTCCCCTAAACTCGTCAGTCATTCTATATGGAGAAGGCAATGGGCTCAATTACCGTTCACAATAATGTTATCCAGCGGTGTGTATCTTCGTCTAATGGTAGGTTAATCAGGCAGTGGCCAACGCTGTTGACACGTGAGAGTTAGACGAGCTCCCAAAACCCTACAATAGGTGGAATGTTTACAAATTACCGGTTCCAAGGACGGAAAAATTCGTGTCTGGTGCTCATCTTCAGATACGGTTGATCGGAGAGTCTATGGGAGAAAAATACCAGTATGAAATTGTCAATAATGTTTCGCTTTCATAAGAACAGATTATTTTGACTTAAAATTCACTAATCGAATCAGGGCAATGTTGACCTGTTAGTAGACAATGCTATATACTATATGGTACAGATAGGGATTTGGAATGAACGTCGAGAACAGTATTGACAAAGAGTATGCCTCATACAGAAACATAAAAGTCATCCGATGATCGTGGACATTGGAATATAATATACAATAACGCGTAATAGTTAGAATGAGTGACAAGATCATTGAAACAAGAAGGCATATGAACGCCCCGTTAATGCCGGTCCATAAAAGTGAAGAGCTGTTCCGATTAAAGAAAAATGTCCCACCAATTCACGTTTTAAATATCTCCACCGAACTCCACGGTTATAACCAGTTTACTACAAAACCGAAGTGGCATGACTTCACCAAATGGACTCCTTCATCAATGGGTTTGTGCGTATCTGAGAGTTGGTAACAAACTATTCCATGTTGTCTAGGACGGTGAGCTTTCGTCTGACTGACCTTTGACCAGCTCATCATTGCACAGTTTATCTAGGTTCATCGTTGATCTTCCGCGGCAGTAATATTTATTCAAATATATGAACAAGTTATCGAGGTTGGTTCGACCTTTGCATTTGTTCCGGGGAGCGCGACGGAACGTTCAAGGCTGTGTATGCACCACTCGTTACAAGCGGAGTACCTCCTTAAATACTGGAGATTAAGTCGGACTATGTGTGCTTTCGATGACCATCCAATAAGAGTTTCAAAATCCATGGTCTGTTGTACGTTCGCTGTGACCAGTGCAGTTCAACATTTGTTCATCATCAAAATTGTTTACTTTTTCAACGATTATCATCCACAACCGATTCCCAGTTGCCAGGGAAATGATCGTGTCAATTTGAATGGTACCGCGTTTGTTTAACGCATACAGTTTCAGCGTCATTCCCGTTTTCTTCGTTTCGCCAGTCATAAGCGAAATTGACTTCAATTAAACGGTGGAAAGTATAAAATACGTCATTCTGAAAATAACCTGAACTGTACACACCGGAATATTCTACTCTTTCGGATGGGTTTCATAAGAGATCTACCTTTACCCCACACCGTATCGTTAACAACGGAATGTGGTTTTACGCAGGAACACTGACAGAGCTAATGAATACCCAGCAATCAAGCTCCATTTTCGTAGAGCCAAATGGGAACCACGAAACACCACAAAGTGCATCTGGCAGCTGCCGTCGCAAAATCGACGCTTCACTTCTGTAAGTGAAATCATATATCCGTAACCAGAATGACAGTTAGTGCGCCGTGATTGCATCGTTCTGGTTGAGGCGAACGCAAAATATGAGTGACTGGATACCCACCGACAAACTTGTGAATTGCTGTCGTCGAGTTGAGTTCACCATCATGGGTGGCCTCCGTCCCACGGAGTTGTAACAGAATATCAGCTTCGGAGTAACACAAAGAGTCCGGTTAGTCTTCCTCTGGATTTAATGACATTGTATGCTTATGATTTTCTGCAGTCGAGATGTCAGGAACACACACAGCCATCCCTCTTCCAACGCACATCCTCCAATTGAAATTCTCCCCAAACGACCGAACACTGTTGATATGCAGCTCTGTTATGGTATAGCTTGCTGCTGATAGTACGTTGTAGTTGCCTGTGCTAGGAATCCCTTTCCCACTGATATGCAATTGCAAACTAATCCACGCATTGACCTCATCCACGTTTGTAATTGTAACTGTGTTCGCGAGAGTTGTCATATTCTGTCGAACTTAAACAAGGAACTGATTACTTCGTATGGTAACTCGAAATCATACCCCATCAGCAGGTGCGTCAAACCCGTGTTGAGCTGAGTTTTTCAGTTGGCGCCACAGTTTAAATTGTTGTGTGTAGTTGTTCAAATGTGATAGAATAGGTCTTTGGTAGACACCGTGTTGCGTACGCGATACAAGATTGTTCGAGATTGCTTCACCATTTTTTATTCGCCCTATCGCCCGTCAGAACAATATGGGAGTTGATCTTGCTATCAGTCTATTTGGCTGCACTCAGTGTTCCAAACTCATCAGGTTGAGATGTTGCAAGTACCGGTATCAAACGCTTCCATGCAACATGTCTGATGATGCCGCTAACCGTCTAGTAGAATGTGGAACCCCACAACATCGCCAATGTGTGATAGTTCGCACATCCTCCAGTGCTTTCAGTTGGAATGCGACCGTGGCAACAAAAGGCGTGGCGCTTTAATCATTCAACGACTATGAAGAAATGATCCATTGGTTTGTGCTGGTGATCTCGGTGTCTCCATAAGAAGTTCAGACGGCTTATAACGTAAATTGTGAGGCGTTGAATGTGTATTGCCTCTCGAAGAACTGAATTGTCCACAACGTCTCCACAATCTGCCGTCAACGTACAAACTCAAAATAGATTCATTCATCACACTGTCAGGATTCCACACAAGTGCATGATGAATCCACTGCCGGGTGATGATTGATTCGGACAATTTTGAGCAGGAAAAATTGAATGCCACTAGCTTGAATGGATCTCGATCATGCACCAACCAGTGATCTGGCGCCGATTCTGATCAATTGCCATGCCAACTTCCCCATTAACTCTCATGAGGAGGATTATAGACCGTACAGTGTTACGGTACGTTTGATTAGTTGGAAATGCCCATCGCAGTCAGTTCTCGAAGCCGAATCCTCGCAGTGAGGAAAACAATAGAATTTGGTATTTCTTGTCTACAGTACATATGATACGTATCAAGCCGTGGACAAACAAACATTTTGGCCGAACTCGCCTACAAACTAAAACGTCTGTCTGTTTCACATCACCGCGGATGAAAATCATTTAGGCGCAGTCCTCCATCAGCTTGCAACTCCACAATTTCTGCATCCCGCAGGAGACTGAGTCGTGTTGAGTTTCCACGTGAGTACACAGGACGGGAACTGCGATCATCGGCGGCTGCTGCACCGGTCAACATATAAACTGATTAGTCAGTTTACTCTGCATCAAACCAAATGTGCCACCCAAAATTGCTCTCTTTGGACATTCCTAAACGTCTGACCATTTTGTCGAACTATCTTGGCTTCAAAAACTGATCGGAATAAGCTTCTTCGCCAACGGTGAAATGGACCATCATCCAACTTGGATTTTCTTGACTGTGAGTGCATGAACTCTGCTAGTCTGGCATTTAGGATGTCAGACAGGTTAGCTATTTTTATGGGTTAGCTGACCGATAACAACGTATGGTTAAGCCAATCTCTCGGTGTTGGCAATGTGTCACTCCCATCAGAGCTCGTGGATTGGACTCCATTTACGAGCAAGATTATTGGAACGTTTTCATGACATATCGTGCCAGATAACTCCACTCATCTGTTCGTGATGTGATGTAAACAAAACGTTCATTGTTAGATGTGGTACCAGAATGCGTGGATTATAATAGTGAGCGGGATATCATGTGCTGTGTGACCCATTGAGTGTATCTATTAGTTAATGTACTGAGATAATCTGCATCAACACTGAAGTAAGGAAGTTCATCGAGTGATCACTATGAAGCAGATTGTTATCTTAATACTTGCGGAAACAATGTTTTCACATATTACTGGAATCGTTGAAAAGTGTTGCAGTTCGAACTCCGACTCGTTCAGCGATAAGCACAACTGATGAGCTCTAATGTGAATGAAACTCGATTTTAGTGATCCCTCATGAACTAAACCGGCTGAAACACTCATCCGAACGTGTGGACTGAAATCAAACGTGCTCGGTGTTAAACCCGAAACAAGGCTCGATTTGCCAAGTTATCTAATATGATATGGAAAAATAAGTATTTACCCCATGCGAACAAACCGGCACAACACAAAGTTACTTGACAAGTATCCATCAATGTTAGATAGTACGAAGTGAAGCAAACATAAATCCATGTGATATGGAAGCTTCAAGGGATCTTTGATATGTTGGACAGGGTGAAACAAACATTCCTCCTCATGAAAACGCATCCTTTTTAACACTGTTTGAGTTATGTAAAAGTTTTCAGTCAATATACTTATGTGATACGGAAGCTCCAAGGGAAAGCTTATCCGTAAAAATGGAGACGCGACGACTGAGAATGCACTCGTTACTCCCCACTCCTGAATAACCAGTGGACAAAGTGAATCTTTTCCTCTCCTTACTGACCGAAAGAAGTTTTATCCACATCGATAGCTTAAACTCACGAACTTTTCACAAATTGCCTGCCGTTCCATCTACGCCCCGAACAGTATCCAAAACGCGAGCATTTGTCTCATATCTTGTTGTTTGCTGAGTTCGACCAGGAGGTTAAAATGACTTTCGTCGGATTTTCTTGGAGAAGGTAATTATTGCTTCTGTGACACATCTATTTGATGAGAATTTGATACTTTGGAAGTGCAGAGTTGATTGATGATCGTTGGTTCTTCTCACTATTGTACTACATATGGATCTCTGAGAGGAGGGGGATTCTATGGGTAATCATGAGTCAAACATTTTTGAAAAATAAACCGATCGGGACAATTTATTCCGAATTTCATGAAAGGCTGTGAAGTAAAATGCATGTAGGTTCGCAGTTTTCATTCCTATTTGGAGTGGTGTTTGCAAGTCAACTTGAACATGTGCAGTTAAACAAGTTTCACAGGTGGACTGCGATTTGAAATGTGAAACAAACGCCGAGTAGTGGATAATGGTCATTCCGTACTTCCAGAAGAGGAATCAGACGTTTTTGCATATGATCCAAGTTCGAATAACGAAACTCTCTTGGGTGTGGTCTATAGAATGAAGCTAGTGCATAACCGAACACTTCAGTCCTCGAGTGATCCACAATGAGCGTCATCCATTGTGATTGTTCACCAACCAACCAACGTTCAGGCCCGTATGTGTTTCCTGTTATGATAAGAGATGGCTGTTACAAACATCAACTCCTCGCACTATAAATCTTCGTTACGATTGGGAGGATGTGACATGAGACACAGAGGATGGCAATCAGATTGTTATGGCACCTGCTACGCTATCTGTGGTTTTGTTGTTTGTGCGCACTACCTGTTTGAATCAGATTTCACTCTATGGTTTCAGGTTATGTAAATGAACAAGGTTACTTTTCGCAGTTACGTGCAGTATTTGCTGGTTGCTGTTAATCTTAAGATATGACATTTTTGCATCTATCTGGTATTGCAACTGCAACCTCATAAACTCGAACGACGAATGAGGCTGAAGATTTGCGCATCTCGGTTGACATGAGGAATGTGTTCATCAGCCCATATTTGCTCATCATTGAAAACATACACTCACTTTTATACCATACAGTGTGACCACTACTGATATGACAGCACAATACTCATAAGAGTGAGGAAATCGTAAACGGAAGCTAATTATTCTGCCGCTGAGCAACCGGTTCATATTGGTTTCCGCTCTGATCGTTGCGGAAATAACATTAACTAGAATACCAAACTATTGAGAAAATGGCAGTATTGAAATCATTACCGCAAACTTGTCCAGCCGAATACGCGGACTGGTTCGCAAGCTGGCACTGACAAAGCACATACAGTCAGTCGATAAATTGTTGAATTGAATGCGAATACCTGTTTAGCTGACCGCACGAGGATCAATCAATTGAACACATTCCATTCATCGGTTTCAGCATGCAGGGACTTTTGAGATGATCGTAGAGAACAACCATCACCAGACACACATACATGCTGATGAAAATTGGACAGACTCAGTGTATGCCACAGACGCATTCTTCATCGTCACGTTTCTATCCGATGGAACACATTTGAGTTGACCGTGTTGTAGCTCTATGTTCGAAGATCCACTGTATAGTGCGCATAAATTCTTTTTTCTACAATCATCTACCATGATGCTAAATAGACTTCCCTCGAGTTTGCCAGACAGTTAAGGAGTTATTAAGTGTACCTTTCCAGAGCGAATGTTCTGTGAGTGATTTTCATTCATTTAATTCCCACAATCGGCAGTGATTCTAACTCATCAACTGACGATGGAGTGTGGACGTCAGCGATAATCCAGTCAAACTCAAATTAAGTGCAAAACGTGTAACAAACTGAGTATTCTTCATTGCTATCGGAGCTGACGGCCAGCGCACAGTGTCGTGCACATTAACTCTCCTGTGCAAACATATAAGGATAACATCGAAGACAAGATGCAAAACAGTTTTTGCATCAACTGCTTCCACCAAGTACCAATAAGCAAGAGGAGAACCAAGATTTTGGAGCGGTTACCGCGTTGTGAATTGTCAGGTGAGCTATTCCGATGGTCACTGTTTGAAATTAACAGAGTGTAGCTGTCCCGTATCGGGACGATTCGGAAATCTGATCATTACGCAAAAATAAAAGTGTTCGAAATTTCGTAGTCAATCGAATCAAGAGCGAACGCATTGGCTCGTTGCTGTGGCGTCTAGAGACCCAACTGAATGTGTCGAGTTCTTCACAGTTAAGTCCGAATCACTTCGTTCATTAGAATCTCGCAACAAACAATACCCGAGACATACTAGCTGGCTGATGATTCACTTCAAATACCCACCTACCCAGTTAAGTGTTCCAGTTGTGTTCCAGTTTTCACTGCTATGACTGTTTTTCAGCATGCATCTCATAGCATAACGATGTGTTCTACAAATTGTGTATCAACTACACCACGATTTTTATGCAGTCATATGGGTATACTGAATCGCAATACGTCCATTTTGTGGTTACTTCAAGGAAATTCACTGCAGCTACCTACCCGTTAAAAGTTTGAATTGCATATTCCATTCATCTGAAGTTTTGCCAAGCTTACCTCTAAGATTTCTTTAAAAGCATACAAACTCTCAAGTCTCCAATCCAATAGTGTCGTGATCATGTTATTGAAGAATCCATAGTTCATAGCAGACGATTTGACGTCGAATGTTTTGGACCGGATGCTCAACACCATGCATGAATATCCTTTTGGTGCATCGGTATGAGAAGATCGATGATTTTTGAGCAGTAAACCGATGTCAATGTTGAATGTGGTCTGAAGTCGTCTCAAATCACCAGCGAATAAGAGAGCTTTTCCACATTCTACTTAACGTCAATGCATCAATCGGTTAACGGGTTATTCGGTGAAATTGAACTCACCACGGAAATGAAAATGTTGCCAGTAGATAATTCTTACGAGATGCATGAGAGCGATCGGTCGTCTGAGAGTTAACAACCGAATTTCGGGCGTATTTTATCTTGTTGCGTATGACGTGTTTCAGGATTGCAGTAGATGAGTAGGTCAATCTCTCCACAACTTCCGCAGCCAGCTGAACTACCGAGCAATATGCGGCTTGTGTGGCGTTGCTATCACATGTAAGTCACAGCCGTGACAGTGAAGGTATAAATGGAAGTTAAATAGCTCTATGCACAGTTCATTCAGAATGACGTCTGACATGATCCCTCAAGTCAGCAAGTCTGAAGTAAATCAATTAATTGTAGCTTATCAATGTGTTCAAAAACAAACAGCGAGATAGTTGACATTCAACCAAGCGTCACAATGGGATAAACACTGTGGTGTGATCACTCACGTGTGTGAAGTTCTATCCTTTCATTACTTAAACCAGTGTGCATTCAATACAAGCGATACGCTGAACAATGTTTGCGGGGGGGTTGAGTTGATCCGTGTCCCAACAATGAGACAATTCTTTCTCACTTTATGTTAACACTTGTGTGACATTTCACTTCAGCCTCCGTTCCTCTCACCCAATTTACATCAGATTGAATTGCAGGGGACTCCGTCCGACAAGCAAGACTATACATAAAGGTGTACGCGCCCAATGTTCAAAAATTGCGAACGAACGAGTTAAATTTCTGGAACTCACACACGCCGAAGAATCAAACACGATTACTCCATCACAGAACGTATACTAACAGCTCCAGGAAAAAGTTGATAAGTTCCTGGAGGCCAATACCACATGATAACCCACACCACACGAATTCCGTGTGTTGTGCTTTCCCTGATGTTTCGACCATTTTAATAATAACACTAACAATAATGGTATATTTCTCAACGCATCTGTGATACGCACGCTCAGATGAACGTGACCAATGTACACATTTTATCGCTACATGCATAAATGCACTCCATACACACAATGATTAATTGTACAGTACACCAGTTTCGAAAATAATAGAACGAAACAGACAAAGCAGGGAAGAAAAATCCAAGTTTATATAACAGGAACTGGGACACACGCGTCAAAAATGACGGTTTCAAAATTTTCCCGTGTTCGATGAAACTGCTGAGTTGTTACATCAGTTTTTGCCTTACAACGTTACCACTGACCTAATGGTCAAGGTTTTATCAGAAATCCGTTATCTGAGGGTGGAGAAAGTGGCCGGTCGGATAATTCCGCCATTATTTGATGTAGATGGTTCGGGAAGAATGTGCAAAAAGTTTTGTCGCGGTGGAGAACGATCAGAGAGCCTCTATTTTTGCGGGGAAATGGGCGGCCGTCTGAACTGGACTTCGTTATATTCTCAAACTTGACTAAATTTCACATACCTCGCGAGTTGTTCAACCAATACGGGATTTTGAGTGTCCGGACGTAGTGGAATGTTTTATCGCGTGAGATGCAGTTGTGGAATCAGGAATGTAAAGCGAAATTACGTGATAAACGGAAAAACGGATAATCATCATGTGAAGTATGATGAATAATGAAATATGTGATTCTCTAGCCAAACCTTTATATAAAGTTCATAATGCCGTGTCATCTAATAAAATATATAGCACTACCGAACAGTTGTTATCGTATAACGTGGAAGGAGATTGATTAACGGCTTTTTTCTAGTATATGATTACAGCCGAATTCTGATGTCTATTTGAAATACACGTCCGACGTATAGAATGAAGAAAAGTGTTCAAAATGATAGAACGATTACCAGATGATCCATGAGGAAAGGAAGTATGGGTGGTAACGTAAGATTTGAATGTAACCGTATGAGGCGAACAGGTCAAGTGTGTTTTCTTTTCCAAACAGTTTTAGCGTGTACAGCTATTGCATAATGATCAATAACCACACACAGTTGGTTATGATCAAGTATGAAGTACTAAGTTCAGGTATCTAGATAACTACATCCGATGGTGAAATCGTTAACTTGAATCTGCTTCGAGTGTACTAGACGTTGTATCACGCGACGCAGGGTTTCCACTCAGATGTTATTAGGTCCGTTTTTAAACATATCGTCTCCATGCAGGCAGAGTTTGACAATGGACATGACGTTCGGTAATGTCAGGAAGGTTTCTAAGTTTCGTTTGAATTGGTGTATATTCTTACTGGCTCTAACTGTATGTGGAAGTTTATTCCAAATGTAGGAGTATCTCACTAGGAATGAATTTGAACACAGCTTCTTACGGGATTTAAAAGCTGTCAATGTATATTTTTGTTCGTGAGGTTGTACATTGAGCCATGTTTTAAGGTAATCTCGAAGTTGTCGGTAAATGTATTGCCGTGAACTAGATTATACAGAAGTGCAAGGTTCAGCTTGAGTCGCCGTAGCCAAAGTGGATCGAGTGCTAGCGTTTGGCAGAGAAGACGGATAACCTAGTGAACCTTTCGTAAATGCACGTTGGAGACTTTCCAGAGCTAGCCTATCAGACTTGCGTAGGTGACAATATATGAACGTGCAGTACTCAAGTTGAGGTCGTACGCATAGTTTATAAAGCTATAGTCGAGCTTCAGGAAGGGTGAATAAGTGCTTAATGCAACCAACCGTTCGTCTAGTTTTACCTACTAGGAAAGATACCTGTTCTGAGAAATTGAATGAGTTTGAGTAACGTATACCCAGTTTACGGACGTTGACGTTGGAAGTTGGAATGCTATGACCATCCAGCTTTATAAAGTCCTCTGGTATATGGCAACCATGTGCAAAGATGGTGAATTTATCGGCTGAAAATTTCATCAACCAAGTTTGACACCACGACTCTAATGACGTGGAGTCGTTCTGTATATTTTCTACTGATCATCCCAGCCACGATGTGGGCGCATTGGAAAACTTCGAAATATATTCATGCTTAGTATTACTAATTCATCGGATCAATATTCCTTTGTTCACTAGTATCTAGGTTTTCGGAAGATGGAAATGAAAAACCGGTTGACACATTGCAAGTTACCTCAAGTCTATTTTGTTGATAGGAACACACGAAATCATGGTCGTGTATCATGAAAGACATCACTGTTTCAGGTTTTGTAATATTGTGTTGAACTCAAGGAAAGTCACCAACATGTTGAATGGCGTATATCAAAGCAATGTATCCTGGAACTCGTCAATTTTGTTAAAACTGCTTCACGCACGTCTTCGGAGGAGGAGTTTTTTGAACAGTGACCCCGTTCCACTCTTTTAGTCCCAGTTCTGAACACTTCATCGAAGTCTGTGTATTAGTACATAAATTTTTTCAGTGTATCGTAACATTTGCTTTTAAAGTGGAAGCAGAGTAATCAGAAAGGTTGATGACTTGATTCATCGTTGAGGTGAAATCAGCCCGGTTCATCAAAACACATAACATATTGTGAAGCTTTGCGTGTAAAGTTGCACATAGAGATAGTTTTGTGCTGGTGAGGCCGAGTATATTTCAGTCACATGCCGTCTGCTCCATATACCTGTAAACAGCGGATTTCTACCTTAATCGGTCATCTAAGGATAACGTTCCCAAAGTATCTAGTGTGTGTGAAGTTTCCGCTCACAACCGAACTGCAAAGCGACATTGTACCTCCTGAGCAACCTCTGTCTTCGTACATGTCTACACGATCGTTGGCAAGATCTTCCTCACTTTCTTGTCCATTTGTCCTCTCAGTGGAATCTTTCCGACAAAACAGTGCACAGAAGGTGAATTTGTTGAAGTTGCGTTCCAGTGTGTTCTACCTACTAATGTACGGTCGCAAATCCATGCACAATGATGCACTATTATCTGATCGACAAACGTACGTCAACTGATTATCATACACCCGTTCAACATCGACGGGTTCACAGCATGATTAGTGTTGTAACAAACACATGGTAGATAATGACGCAAGCAAGGCTGATGGGCTTATGATTGTAAATTCAAGGATGTAATATGCGCAGCGTTCGTTGAGTACCATGAAGACACCAAGATCATACGCAACGCGAACAATGGTGCAACACACCGCCTCGAAGCAAACACAATATCCGCATCAGCATAGAAAACATATTGTGCCGAATTGAAGCTCGTTGCATCTCCTACTCTGCAATCAGTCGAAAATTGGTTCCCCTCATTTCACTACTGTGTAGGAAATAGAAATACACACGCTCGTTTTTAAATGTTCGGTATAGGAGTCAGATTCGGATAGGGGAATTGTGGACATAGTTAATCCATTAGATAAGTCCCAATTAATCAGTGGAAAACCTCCGGAATATTGTGTTATTCGAACAATGAACGTGGTAGTTCTTGATTGATCAATAAAGATCCATAAGTGCCTACATTCAACGTTCAGTTTGTGAGAAAGGACGGCCTCAATTATCAGTCTATGATGATTCCTCTTGACAAATAGTTATGCAACATACACGTTCTTCTGTTGCAAGCGTGTTATAAACTTGTTTCGAATAGGGGTTACTAAATATGCAATATCACACAATGCAAATGATTATTACACATGTTCTAGTCACTAACCGGGAATGATTTAACTGAAACTCCTCAAAGTTGCTTACTTATCCGATACGTTTTTGGCAAATATTAAACTCATCACGCTTTTGGAGTATGTGTAATACGAGCGGACACATTCAAAATACACTGAGTTGAGGCTTAGAAAGAATATCGAATCAGGTGTTGAGTGAATCAGAGTGTATAAAATCGTCATATCATTTCAGCATTTCTGAAAACGGATACGGCATTGCGTAAATTACTCCAATCGGCTTCGACAAAATCAAAATTACATTTGCGTCAAGCCGGTGAACTGCAACAACTGGCGTGTTCCCAATCGGAATTACTCCGAGATGAACGATATATTTGTTTTGTAAAATAGAAAACACACGTCAACTAATCGTGGAACAAACCACTTGTTGAAAGCGCTATTATCGTTCGTGGCTTTTGTATGCGATTCGTAATTATCATTCTCATGGAAGTGTTCCATTTTTGTTTTGAATTCATCATATTTCAAGGCTTACTTCAGTAAACACGTTTTTGTCACCTTTTTCTTCGAAAACCACACTCGTGATAACTCTTCTAATTATGTCTGTCGTATTTGAAGCAAACACGGAAAAGTGAAATAACATTTCGCCGTACGTGCAGCAAAAGCATACGCTTATACTGCCCGTTATATCAGAACATCATAATATACGATTTTTTTGGCTGAAATCACATCTACCTCTATGTGCGTATTCCACGGTTTGTGTAAGAACACAATTCATGACATTGCTGTTCCAACCAGCAACGCAGAATACCGCGAACGCCCGGTGACAGAATATTCCCTCAGACGTGGAATCTTGTCTGCTAAGGGTGCTATCACTGCGACTCCAAATGCTAACATTCTTAGATTTGACATGCATGTAAACTTATACCACTACCGCTTTGTCGATGTAACATCGAAATAAAGAAATTTCCAGTTTCAAGCTTATAGTCCTAACTACTCACATGCGGAACTGAATTGAGACAGCCGTTTTCATGGCATTCAATGCACCCGTGTACTTTCGACGTCGCCTAGTCCACAGTAGATGACTAATGGCCATCGGAACATTCACGTTCTCCCAAGCATTGGTCAGCATCTCTTCTGGTTCAAATTGTACCTGAAGAAAATGTATACGGATATATTTCCATGCGAAAATAAAATTCCCTTAATCATTACCTCAGTCATTTCACTATTTACCGCTGACTCGGAAATTCGGATAATAGTTTGGATACCAATATATACAGTTGACTGACAACATCATTCTCTTGACAACCCGTTAACAGTTTTATTTTCAACCATCAGGCGGAAGTCATGCAGATGTACTGCACGTGATCCATTTGGGCTCTTGTATATAACAAACAGTGGCAAATCAATCGGGCGAAATATTACCACTATTTGATGACGACCAAATTGCCGTGTTGCGTGTCATCATTGCATGCAGTTCACGCAATGTCTACACTTAATGAATTTCACAATGAACAGTGGTCTGCAAACCCGTCCAGTTTGTTGGAGGGTAGAACCACATTTACATTAACGCAAAGAAACATGACAGTTTTATTGCTGTCAGTAATCACAAGCGATGAATCGACTCGCCTTCCATCATCAAGCTGGAAAGGCTGAGCTAAAATGTTGCATTGTGCTGAGCCGATCACGGCATATGGGAGTGATAGTAATATGTTAACTTTTATGTTGTATTCAGCATCTGTATGAAGGTCACTCAGCGCAAACTGGAAGGAGAATCGTTCCGGTCATTTTAGTCGTGCGCAGTTCTCTTCATTCAGATATGACGTCCACTGGTCTATCAGAATGCTATCTCATCTCAACAGACATCTATTAGCGAATATTCGACCGAGATACATGTGTATGTCTCGTCACTAATTCCGTTAGGGAGGTTAGTTTCAGTTATTGATGCATACTGCATGGATCTAAACATTCTGGCCGAAACGGACGATCCCTACCACTGATCGACAGATCAGATATCTAGGGGTGATGCTCGATGCCTCTATCGGTCTGTCATGTTCTTGTTAAATAACAACATCACATCCTTTTGAAGCAGGCACAAAGTGCATGATAGTGCACCTGCGCGTGCGTTCCCAAATTCCATCAACACCGGATGATAGATGCAGTCCTATGTATTTGTCTCGTTCAAAATCTGCACTGATTGAATTGCTACTTACATCGTGATTGATTTTTGTTTCGGCGCCATTTGCCTTCCAGTGTTGGTTACGGTTTGATAAACATCTTTCAACAAACGATAGGGGACCATATACTTGAGGTAGGCGTATTAGTGTTCGAAGTCGTTTCCGTGAGATTTCTGGACACCCTGAGTGTTTAGAAGCTGTTGAAACATTCCCTTTCTCTCAGTGTATTGCCAGTACACAGCCACTGTTTGGTAGATTAGAAAAAATATTGATTGGCACAAAACCGTATATGATTTTTGTGGCATCATCGTAATGCTGCTGGTGCCCACATTCACATTGCTTCCGTCACATTATTCACCAATGTGAATTGAATGTGTTTATCTCAGTTTTCTTCATTTCACTCCGACAAGGTGAGTTACAGAGACAATGTGACGAGATAAAGTGTGCCGATCATCTTCGATAAGGCGATAGGTGAGTTGATCGTTCGATGACAAGCTCCGCAACACAATCTGGTCCTATACTGAGGTCACAGCTCAGACACACGTTGTGAACCTTCAGCCGAATTACTTTGAAATTATTCTATATGAACGGTGGGAACAATCCACAGGCTTAGTGGATTTGAGTTGAACGCACAACACGGATGAAAATATTACTGCTTGCAATGTTCTGTTTCTTACGGACTGCGCTCATCCTGTAAGCGTGAGTGACCAGTTGATCGCTATAACGTAGTGACCAGTTCACCGTAGAGAAATCACAAACAATCTGTGCTCATACAGATATGCAACTGCTCAGACGTTTTTCAGTCGTCCACAAAGAAATCAGTGGAAAGAAGCAGTACAACAACAAACTTGTGAAAATAACTGATGCGGGAAGGCGTCCATGCACGCACATTACCGCACACTGGTATTACTCTGACGTGCTATCAACAAAGCATAACGAAATTCAGAAGAACATTCCAAGATAATTGACTTGACCGCTAGATCAAGTGTTTTTCTCGTGAATTCTTATTACTGAGCGTGTGTGTGAACTGTGATTGATTGTGTTTTGAGTGCAACGCTGTTTCGTGAAACCAGTATTGTTCGCTTCGGTGACTGAGGGACACGCTACAACTGTAAAACTTTGCCCCATCATTTCTTTTCAAAATAATGATCTAATGTCGCAATTGTTCACGTTATTATATTGTATGTTGAGCACCTATGCCTCTTCCTGACGGGTCACCTACTTTTAATACATTGTGCTGTAAAATATAACGGACAAGCTTCTACAATACAACCTTGCGTGTTTGCAAGCAACGGGCTACCAATAGTTATTTACGTTGGATTTAACTGCAGCCTGCATGCACAATTGGGATTGAATTGCATAGTTCATCCATCGTTTATCGTATCAGTTTCAACAAATGGTGACTCTGTGTGTGTGATAAGCACATTCACTTCGTGTCTTCTCAATCTCCTACTATTCTGTCCGGATATTGCAGGAGAACCCAATTTCAACTAATAATTTTCCGGTTTGACGTCAATGGTGTCAGTCACCGAGTGGGTAACAATCAACAGTTGGTTGTGTGCAATATCATGGGTTATCGTAATGTACACGACTATCCTCGGGGTTACTTTAAACAAGACAATATCACTGTTGATCGGAACTAAGATCACTGGTGGTTTTATTGGGTTAAAGGGCACTTCAGCTGGTTACTGGTGTGCTCTCCAACGCGGGGTTCAGCAACCAGATTGTCCCACTGTTAATCCCGGGATCAAAACGGATTCACAATTTCTACAATCCAGTGGCAGTTTTGCGCATTTATGCTGTTGTTCCGCCTCACTTTATTCTCTTCAATCGTCACGTTGTAAACGATTCGCACCAGGATTCATATTTTCCATGGATGTGATGTGATTTCCTATTCCCCCACATGGTTATTAGCCCATATGGAACGTTGTAAAATGTGAATGTGCGATTCGAATTGTGAAGCGCGTGAAAAGACCAGTGGCGGTTTCAAACAGGCTGAAGATTAACCTGTTAGGAAACGAGAGGATGGTCGATTTTCTGGAGTTCTGTTTGAATCAATGAATGGAAGGAATAATTCTTGTCAACTTGACCGCGGCTAACTACGTGTACTAACACCGGTGAAAGAACGCGAGATTGGTTTCGCTGGTGTCCACTGCTGCAACGTTTAAGCCGTTGCATTGGAAGAGTTAATACTTTTAGGCATCCCTCTGGTTACTAACATTGTGGCAATTTCATCCCACAGCCGATTCTGTTGTTTTCCGTTGTCGAGGTTACTTCCTGGCAATTGAATATTTATATCATTCCAAGTTTCATGCATAAGTGCACTTGAGCGATGTAATTGTGCGGTTGGATGCTGTCAGTGTCTGAAGCTAAGATAAAGAGAAACAGACGAACGCATCACGGAATGATGTATGTTTCAAGGCGAACCCTTGGTTGATTGCAAGATTCAATTATAAAGTGGTACAACCGACTTTTGGTTTGGAAACTTGGATGGAAATCTTACATATGATATTCAAGCATCTCATCCTCAGTGATGGTGTATATCAACTGCAATATTTTCATGCACAGAATAGACCATATGTAGTCGTTGGGATCTCACATCTGTCATGCAACCATAGAGCAGAAGAAGAGCAGCAGCTCCGGTTCAAAGAAAAGAGAGAGTTAAGATAAATTAATTCATCCATGAAATACTGAAAACTCAGGCTTCATGGCGTTAGTTGGTTCGAATATTTCTTCATTCCTTCAGCACTACAGCTATCAAGATTGTCTACAGTGTACTTCACAGGTGCAACAACGGAATTTCCATTTTGAATACTGGCATTCGTCTGTCACTGTTGGCCACATAATGCCACATTATGGCTTCCAGTATCACGTTCATCAACCGATCGTGAATGAATGTCATCTGAAGACCATGGAATCTCAATATTGTTCACGCGGCAGTCAACCTAATGATATATTCAAAAAAATATGATGAAGACTTCATGTTCGACACTTGATTTCATTCAACAACCACCAATATAACGTTCCGTGGCAGCTGCGCAGCAATAGAGAATTGAATGACTTCACAGATCTACACATTATACTCTTGCAGTCAATAATTGAATTTGATTAGCATGAAAATCTCCGTTGAGCCACTGAACATGGAGTGTTGCGAACAAGTGTTCTCGATGAAAAATGGCCGAGCGAAATAAAAGCATATCACGTGAACAGCTTGATCACGATCACACTACATACAATCTCACTTTTGTTCGTGAAGACCAATACGGCATGAACTACGTACATGTCGATCGAGTGAGTTAACTAACGGCCAAGATATCGTAATCAATTTGACAATCTTGGTCCTCTCACGCAATGTCGGGTTACGCAATCCAATGACGATGGTCTATTCGGTGGCCAACTTTCTGTGGCCAACAAATTATAGTTGATTCGTTGAAACACTATAGAGAACTGTGAATGGTCTATCTGTGTTGGCTTGATGAGTTCCGTCAACCAGACACGTTACACTGCCACTCGTGGTTGACCTTCTCTTGCCTGTCCTGATTCATGCTGGATGATAACGTTAAACACTCATAGACAAATGCCGAGTCGTACGACCGGTCTTTCACAACTACAAATGTAGTTGTAGTGTTGAGTTCAGCTAATATAAAGCTTCGCATGAGTCCGATGCATAGCAAGGATGACCATGGCAGCTAAATCATATCGTAACCAATTCGTCACGTACTTAAAAGCATTATATTTTTGAGAATATCGTATGACTGTCACAAAAAGCGCACGAAGTTGTATCACTAATTTTGCATTAAGGATATGTCTGTGTAAGATGGCACGCGGTAGAAAATTTCACAATACAAACTAATTTTTTTAAATGTTGATGGGATCCAAATTTGGAACATGGTTTTGTATCCACAACGAGTTTCATTCAACGGCATCCGAAACGATAGACACAATGCATCTGTTGATCACACGACTGATGACAAATTTATCGAACGTCATGCAGTCAGAACCCATAAGTTCACGATGATGACTTGTCAATGAGGTGAGTGCCTCCGTTGAAGCATGACACTAGTACATTTGGATGGAGTCAGAAACGCTGAGTTGCACGATTTATGTAATGGCGAATTTCGCTGCGAACAGTTTAGTCGTATTGAAACAAAATCAAACTGCGGAGAGAACTGCAATGAAATAATATTCGCCCGTTGGTGCACCAGTGGATGCTTTCTGGAGTATAAGTCACGTCCAATCACCTCTGCAATATAGATGCGTTTGTCATTCGTGAATCAATCAGGTCAAATTACGGACAACTTTCAGTAGCGCAATAAACATTGCACCAGAGAGGACTTGTGATATAAGCGCCAATCTGGGTTAGGCATACATCAATGAATTACTAAACGATGATACTGTAAATCCCCATATTTTGCACTGCCGAGTTGACCGGAGGTGCGCTCATTCAGAGAGGAGGAAACAAGACATTATGTGACCATGATAATCTGCGACAAATCACCTCCAACTGCGAGAAAATTGAACAGTCAGGTGAGCATTAACCAAAAGTTTCTCTGAAGGCTATACATTGCACTGTGATTTTACTCGTGGAAGCTTTATCTCATAACCCACTGGATTTAGCCGTGTTACATGACAACTTATTCCATCATAATCAGTGGATCACAGTATTTTAGACGAATGCGCTTTATAATTCACACCGATTGTCAACTGTAGTCCTAGATGTACACAATCATACATAACTAGGGATTTACTGAAATCTTGATTCTAGACAAAGTTAGCAGTATATATTAATTGAATTCGTTAACCAAAAAGCGTTCATTAGACAAACCATGTTCTGTCTATCGAACGCTTCATTCGTTTTCAGACATGGAACAAAACTCTTGAATACTTCCCACGTGTATACTCGAGGTCTATTCACTCCGGCGATGTAGATTTCAACCACCAATTTGGTTATTTCGAAAAAATAAATCAGTATTCGTACACCTTACGCAGTCGACCAATACGAAAAGAAATTCGCATACTACATTTTATGTTTCTGAATCAGTGTGTATGTATGTTGAGTTCAGGGAAAATTTCCGTAAGCAATTTGAAAGGTAAAGCATGGTTACTTTTGTTTTTGAGAAAATTATATTTCACAACAGGCAGTTGTGTGACATTCGAATACGTCTTCACACAAATCATTGGTTTACCATTCCAGATTTATTCTATGTTTCTGGTGAAGGTGAACCAATGTATATGTGGTCGAGACTAGATTCACTCCGTGTACATAGTTGAATGGTCATGTCGTATAGATGCTCAGCAACAGACATGAATATTTATACCGAGAGTCAATTGTTCACGTCGACTTGCCCATAAGGGCGGAATAGTATTAATTAATAGTTGTTACTATTGCATGCTCTACCACTTCATCTATCAGGCGAATAAGATTACATCTTTATGTTCAAGTTTTATTCGTTTGCATATTTTCCAATATTACGTTATCGTGTGTAATTCGCAATCCACATGTTTGCCCATCACACATTATACGGAGTTTTGTCAAATGTGACAGACTATTCCGACAAACCGTCTTACTCGCATCTGCCAGTATGTTTCAATCACCCGGTAAACCAAAGATTATGGGATTGGCCTGAATCTTTTCGTTAAGTAATCATGTGCGGATCGACAACATGTTTTTGAATTGGGTTATATTTGTATATATATAAATATATATATAACATGTATAAAATATTACACGTTAATATAACGCCATCTGCCAATTCACATGCTGATCAACCGTCATTAGATACACTTTAACTGAGTCTGGAGCTGTTCACTTTATTCACTTCTTAGCATCCAATTTAAATGTTTCATTACCAGATTAATTCAGTGCAAACAAAATGGCGGCTTCACACCTCACGCAAATCTAATGACAACTAGTTTGTATGATTGCTGATTAAAACACGATGGCGCTAGGGTACGTTTAGGATTGCTAGATCATTGTGACCGCTTACTCATCTGGAATACACCAGTGGGGATTCCGTTTTTCATGACATGCGTTCGAATACGTCCGATACTCATTTTGATAATAGTCACATTATTTGTGCAATCTAACTTCACCTGATATCCTTGAATAGTGCCACAGACAAAGTCACACAGATGGGTTTTGATCACGCACGCGGCCACGGAAAACCACTGGAAGCCCTACGTATCGTACGTTTTCACAATTATCCGTGAGTCAGTGGGTTTTCATTCAGATTGTCGAGATGTGAACATATTTTGTTGCGCAACATTTGAGAGGTTCACTTGTTACACAGTAAACACTATTCACGTTCAATATCAACTTTCAGATGCAGATAAGTCTGTTTACCGACCAGCATTAGAAGAACTTAACAAACTGGAGTTGAACGTTTGTGTAGCTCACTGGTAGTGAAAAGCTCCAATTGCACCGGAATTTGCGCTTCAACCTTTGTGTTCGCGGGGCTAACAACAGAACTTTTCTCGAAGTGGGAAACTCACACAAACACTTAACCACGAACTTGTGAATAAAGGTTAATTTGATCGAAGTGTTTTCTCGGTTTAGACAGGTATATGCTTCACTGTTTGAGTGTATTAGGAATGTAATTCGGGCCAAATGTCTATTATCGACTTAGGTCAGAGGAAGTGGCAAGTTGATCGGAGAGGCAGTAAAGAACTACAAGCAATATTCAAATTGTAACAATCAGTATTCAAACAATTTCTTTCATGAGTCACGTACGGCTCAATACATCCAACCGAAGACAGTTACTTCAATCCAACTGTGAATTATTGATCCAGTGGTTGGCGACCGTAGAAAAAATATAGGACAATTGTATTCCAAATTCTACCGAAGTAGCCTAACAAGCCAAACATTATTCGCGCGCATTGATGATAAAGAGTCTGGAGATGATTTTGCACCCAGGACCGTTATTGACGTGGATGGAATTATATTGAATACGATTGACGCATAACCAGAGGCGCTAGATTCGCATTCAGATTAGGACGATAATGACAGTGTTCTGCTGAGAGCGTCGCTCTCCTCCGAACTTACGTAGAACTACTTTCGAGGCGACGGTTTCTGTTTGAAAAACCTGACAGTCTAGATGCCCGTATGAGTAATCCTGAACATTAGGAAGCTTGTCAGTTTCAGCTCCTACAGTAGCCTATAAATGGTGCTGGGACCGAAATAAATCAGAAAGGAAATCGACTTTTTTTTTAGAAGAAATCAGTTAAAATGGCAATTTTATGGATGATATTCTATCGGAAACTGTTAGTGACATTCCACTCTCACCCCAACAGGAACGTGTAATTTGTAGTGCTTTTTGATGCTCACCTTCGATCAGACATTTGACGATGAACAATGTCCTCGAACAAACTTATCAGCTGAGGATAACCGAGCGATGAAGTACGTACTGGCAAATTCCCTATCACAAGCGAAACTCAATGGACAGACGACCGTGTGGATAAGAGCATCGGTTTGTAAGAGGAACGGCGGCTGTTTCGAACCTCAGTGCTGATTGGCACTACCGGATAAGTTTGACTGAGTATAATATTGGTGCTAAGGTCACGATTTGAGGCTGTGTATAGTGGAATTCCACTGATATAATTCTGAGTCCACACGACTGTGGCCGGTGCAGAACGACAATCCAAAGTGTACTGTATCTATCTGCATCAATAAGGCGGAAAACAGGGTATAACTTGAGATTTGCTAATGCTTGATTGACGCGGAATATTTCTTGTATTCCGATGTATATGGAATGGTGGATAGACACTAGTAAACAGTTAGAGCAGAACCGTTTAGATGGTCACACTACCGAAGGATGATCTGGCTTCATGTCGAATTGGGAAACTTGAACTCTGAGGACACCGATTGCAAGGACTTTTCCTATATCGAACATGTGAGATGAACAGTAAGGAACTTGCCTGTTGTGGCTAGTAGAAAGGTACAAGTGTTCATCAAGATTTTGTGTCAACAGTTTTGTTACGTTATACTGGAGGGTGAGGAATTACAGTTTGCAATCGTGTGTATGTACCACAACGTAACTTGATAGACACTACACGTTTCAAAACTTCTCAACTACATTTGAGATGCAAAAATCGTCACCGCTGCTCGATGCAACTCACACGTCTTGAACACAAATGTCGTGCATCATATTACACCGATTTTCGTATTCCTCACTTGCCCACTTTATACTGTTCGGCATAATGAGAAATTTTTCAAGACTTTTGTTCGTTTCAACAACGGGCAAATTTTATGAAATGATGAACTTAGCGCTTGATACAACATTTAAATATTGGTCTGATAATGGACTTTTTCATTCTGATGATCGTTTCTCAAATTGGGATAAGCCATGTGGAACGTGAAATACAAAGTCATTTCACTGACCACAAAGTACTGTTTTGTGAAGCGACGTTGTCGTGAGCGTGGAGTGTAGAACACGAAACCACAAGTGCATCTGCCGATGACTTGATCTGTGTGTGTTAAAAATACCCACATTCTTATAAGCTAACGTTGTGACCCACTTGTGCCCACAAGTGATCAAATACACGCAGATGAAGAACAAGTTGTCATCAATCAATTCACTCTACATTCAGAGATACGCAGGGATCTCGATAAGCATTCAGTCGCTTCAGTGAAACGAGTAATTGAGCATGAAATTTGCATGGGCTGATAAAAAGAGTCATTCTGAAACAACACTTTTTAATTTCAGGCTTGATGTTTGGCTGACTAATCGCGCGCGGCAAATAATTAGGTGCATATGTTCGGCCATGTGTATCCGTCTGCACATCTGCTGTGATGTGTTTACAGACCACCCAACGCCACTCATGGCGACATGACTAAACTTATTGATAGATTGAATTATGAATCGACTTTGCCTTCACAGTACAAAATAATTGGTGGAGATTTCAACATGCCAAATATCTCTTGGACATCTTTCACTTCCCCTACAAATCAAGCAGAGTTTCTTGCATACGTCCAAGTAAACGGATGGCGCCAACACGTTTTGGCACCTACCAGACTGAGTCACACTTTAGATCTAATTTTTACAACAGGCATCTCATCTGCCACTGTGTCTGTCCTAGAACAGTTTCTAGGAAGTGATCACAATGTGGTCAATTTCATGTTTGACCTGAAAGCTGTAAAAATGTCAAAAATCATGTATTATCGCCAAATTAAATTCATAGACTGGAACATGTTCACCACTCTATTGAGATCCTTGAGATGGAATACATTCTTTCTGACCTCTGACCTTAGCGCTGCGATTGAAGTGTTTAATGAACATCTCAGATTCTGTAGGAACATGTTGGCCCCGTTAAGATCAAAACGGCGTAATGTGTGGGATAGAGGCGGGATTCTCAATTCAAAGGAGAAAGATAAGCTCAAAAGTCTCAAATCAAGGCACCGAAAAACACAAGATTTCTCCCTTATTATGCAGATGCACAAAATGTTTAACACGATAGACTATAGAACCAAAATGCTCCACTTAAATGAAGAAAAACAAGCGCTTAACGGCAAAAAGAAAAGCTCGGAGTTGATGCTGTTGTTGAGACGAAGGAACTATGAGAGAGACCCCATTATCTCAGTAGTAACACTAGAGAACGAAACTTCCATGGATGATCCTGTTACAATCTGTGAGGCTTTGATCATATCATGAACAGGAATATAAGAAGGTTTGATAATGGCTAACTGAGAGCGTATTTTCACTGCATCAACAGGAACATGACTTAGGAACATACTTGTGTTAACAGGGAGAGGTGGGGGCAATATTTTCTTCAATTTGAAGGAAGCAGCAAAATAGGAATTAAAC
>LOND01003504.1:32735-51644 GCA_014220965.1 Paragonimus kellicotti | reverse complement strand
CTACTCTTTTATATTTGAAATGAATGTAGAACAGAGAAGTCAGGAACAATTTTTGCACAATATATCTCTTCGCTACATTTTGCTGCATCTCATCAGGTATATACTACAATCTGCGGGTTTAAATAGCAACGTTCAGTGGGTATTTTGGAGCTAAACAAGAAAATCAACAACGACACAACACACGCATACTCACCTACCCATACACATAATTATGAGAACCAATGGAAAAGTGTACTCATATGAATGACTGAACACCATAAATTCCAACTAATAGAATATATCAACCACGCTTGTCACCGTTTCATTACCCTTCGTGCAACACCTCTAGTTCTTTCATTTTTCACTGAATTGATAAGGACAAATATTGGTCAAGTTTCAAACCGCAAAATAAAAATGTTATCGATAAACAAACCGCTTCACCGTGGGAGTTTATATGAATTTAGCAAATGGGAATTTCTCAGCATTGAACTTGAAACCACAGGTTTGTCTAATGGAAGTATATCGATGTAAGCACTGTAGTGCGGCCCTGTTATATGAATGCATCGCGTTCGTGCTGTTAAATATTTAAATCGCGCGAAAAGTTCCAGTGTAGTCATGGAAAATACTGTATAGCGAACAAGCTCGTTTTCTGTGACAATGAACTGACTGACCTCCCTTAACCACCCGTTCCCCGTTTACCCCTTTAATGATTCCCCTGTAAAATTTGTGATATAAATGTGATGTATTTAGCCTGATGATGAATCACTGAAAACGAGCTTGTTCGCTATACAGTAGATTTAAATAAAAATCTCCATTTCGCACATTTATTTCGTTCTCCTTTCAAAGGAAAATTCGCCCTAACAAGACTCGTTGTACGCCGTGTTAATAATATAACACACTACAATAACGACCCATCCAAACCCCAGGTGAGCCACACTGTATTCAGATTATCAATAAGAGAAAGGACAACTGACTTTAAAGTTGTAATGAGATTGGACTGGAGTGGTGTCCCGGCTGAAGAAGTTTCGCTCGATCAGATCTCACATAAGCGGAATTGCAATCGTTCAGCGCCAATCATTCGGAAATGTCGATTATCTGCTACATTGATTACTCTAGATCCCCTATAAAAGAGGGTGTCATTTTTTCAATAAATAGAGATTGCTTAGTGCCGCCCTGACCTCTGTTCTGATTTCTTCGAATCGGTATATCAGTAGGCTGCATATATGTCAAAGAGTTGGAATTTATGGTGTTCAGTCATTCATATGAGTACACTTTTCCATTGGTTCTCATAATTATGTGTATGGGTAGGTGAGTATGCGTGTGTTGTGTCGTTGTTGATTTTGTTGTTTAGCTTCACAATACCCATTGAACTTTGCTATATAAACCCATAGACTGCAGTATGTACCTGATGAGATGCAGCGAAATGTGCTCGAGAGATACATTGTGCAAAAACTGTTTCTGACTTCTCTGTTCTACATTCATTTCAAATATAGAAGAGTAGTTTATTTTATTTAAATTCGCAGTACAACGACTTCATCGAATCATGTTGAAACTAAACTCAAAACTTCAATAATGTACTCGTTTAATTACATAGAATTAATCAAACAATATGTGAAGTATCCGTACACGGGGAAGTGATATGATCAGTATGTACCCGCTCTGTCAAGGAAGGTGACGCTGATAAGCCATGCATTCTCTTAACTGACCCTTCGATGTATGGATCATAACTGTTGATTTACCTGGGGACAACAGACGTTCGGAACCATTTCTGTTGGGTGGAACCAGTAATTTTGGGTAGCGCAGTCGAATAAAAGAAGTTCAGAAACGATGTTCAAAATTTATATGGAACACATTGTCATGTTCCTATACATGTGTCCACCTGCTGGAAAGCACAGTAACAAACGTTATTGAAACTTGGCGAAGCACTAGTTAGTGAAACCGTCAAAACATGCGGAACTTATTTAGAAAAATTAACTTCAACTAAGTCTCACTAATGACATTGAACTACAGTCCAGACTACAAACAATCAGATGGCTCATTAATGCATACCACTAAACGTAACAGTCAGATGACTAGTTTCCACTTAGCATATTCGTCAAAACTAAAAAGGCACATAGTTCATTCAGCTTACTGTTGTTATGTCAATAACAATCGGATATCGTTCAAAATTTTATGCAAACAAAGAACATTAGGGCTTGAGATTGATTTCTTCATTAAGTTATAGAACACTAAAACTCTTCCACTTGTCTCATTTGTATGTTGTTGACACGCGTGTACTATAAAAAGTTGGCTACTAATTAGATTAAAACAAAACGTCGCAGAGTTGCAACGCACATTTTCTCTTTCTTTTCGCACAACAATTCACCAATGTGTTACAATCTGATTAATGGAAACATTACAACATCAGAAATAACTATCTGATATGCTACTAAACTAGTTTCTGTCTAAATTATAGTTACACAGATTGTTCCCATCCAAAGCATAACGCTATCATGTAGTGAACAGTAGGGATACAAACCTACGGACTACGAGCACAGTTAGAGCGAAACTTATACTAAATACACTACACATTTCGAACTAAACGTATCTATGCTTACTCTTTAAGATGATATTAGAGTTTCCGCTCTTCATATTCTAGTGAAATGATACTCACCGAACAAGGCTATCAGTGTTCAGATCAGGATATTATATAGAAGAAGAAGATTTACTATTTATAATCATGTATGATTAAAAATGATGAAACTAGTAGATCCGAATAATACAGTGTGTTGTGAGTGTGTTTTCGTCTAATTCTAATGGTACATTTGACAAAGAATTGACACTTCATAAAGAACTCAGAACAAGCTGTATCGAATGTTAAAACCGTCTAGACAGCAGAAGGTTACTCAAATGAGAATGATCTACTGTTTATCGAATTTTATTTTAAACAATCTTTTATCTAAGCAGTTAAAGTCATTAGTGCTTGAAAGAAAAACCTGACCACAATGTCTAGATCCGAATATACAACCTGTCAATCTCACTACAGTCAGATGCTGAAAAAAAACAATTGGTTAGAAAGGGCGAAACAGAAAATGATAACAGTTGAGTAGGCTTCTCAATACTACGGGGTCATCCTTATCTGCGAAAAACGCAAAACCATTAATAATGTATTCGGCACCTCACCTGAGTTTGCTATGTTCTAGATGAAAAATGGAACATTTTTCGGGTAACTTTCGGATGTCTTTTCAAAATGCTTATTCATGATAACAAAGACTTCGGGTTAAGTGGAGCTCACTACGTATGGCACAATCCGGTTGACAGAAGTTGGGAATGAGGCTCGAAATCTGTAATGAGTAGACGGATGACCTTGCCAGACCACTAATTCGTTAGTTATTTTTTCGAGAACAGCCTTGTTTTATTGAAGAAGGGGTCTTAACAAAGAAATGTGGTAGCAATATTACTCTCAATGCGATGATACTTTAAGTAATACGCTTTAACTTCTGTACACAATTTTATTATCCATCAGATGTTACTGTTAACGGATTAACCAGCAACAGTATCAAGCAAGCAGGTGTTATTTTCGGAATTACATGCCAGTAGACATAAACAAACTCTCTTGTAGGTGATTAACTGATATATTTTCTTATCTTGCGGACATAACTATTTTCTCCTAAATAATCGCCACTTTGGCTAAAGTAGCAGATTATAAAGCACACTGTTCTGTCCACATTATCTCCCCAACCGACGCCAGTTGACAGGATTGCTTTTGTTAAGGTATCCATTCAGCATTCAGCAACTGATTAAACCTGTTGTACGCCTTATCGAAATCGCGTGAGTGTGATCAATAGGCGAGAGCAGTCATCGATCGGTTGAACGTGCAACAAGTTGCAAACGAGCGAATATAGAATCGGTGTCTATGAAAAAGTCATACGGAGAAAACTACGAAAATGAAAAAATTCAAAAACTATTGGTTCTTCTGTCAGAAATTGTACTGACAATCGGTTTACCTAACGGTTCATCCTTATTGAAGCTTTTTATGTGAGAGCGGTACAGTGTTGCACCTAACAGCATTATATATTTCGGGAATTAAAGTAATAATGGATCAGCGAAATTGTTTTGGAAGATTACCTGAATCATTGGGGAAGTGAAATGCAAACGAGACACACTTTGAGAAGTCTGATCTGCTCTGACACTGGTAAGCGGATTGCTTAAGGACGCAGTGAATGCGAGCATTTCTTGAACAGCCAGACGTAATTTGAGACGGTGAAGGGGATTACTGATTCCCAATTCCCTCTGAATATCCTGGTCGGACAAAGATGCCAAAATTGCACCAGATTTTATGTTTGCACGACAGGCAGCCACGTACCAGGCTGGCATACCAACCCAACGCTGAAAAGTGAACGCGTGTCAAACAAAATGTTGATATTTATGAAAACCAGGCGAGATATTTTGTCTCAACTGTCCGAGTAAAGTTAGCTACGATCTAACCGTGTGAAAACAGAAGTAAATTGCCCATCCAATTCAAAAGCGGACAAAAATGTACAGTGAACGTAATAATGTATGTTTCGGGATAGAAACAATGAAGCTGAGGAAATTGCCTTGTTAAGTCCAACATGGTTGCTCGGTGCTAGACGCCTGTCTAACAGGGCTACGTCGGGACAGAAATAAAGACTTAATATCAAAACCTTTTATGATTCTCTCAAGGATTCCGTAAAGGATAAAGGATTCGGTCACCCATCAAGCAAGTCAGTAGAAAGATTATGATGAACAGCAAATTGGTAAATAATGAATGCCAACTACAGCATATTGACAAGACGGTATTCAACCTCTAGTGAAGAAATGTTCTTCAGTTTTTATGAATAAATTTAGATAATCCCAACTGTTACATGCTATTAGTTAAAAGAAAATGGATGTTCTGCATTCTATCCAAATAAAAGGGTTAACCGAAGAGGAACAACTCACTTCCAGCCAAGCGACCAACGTTGGTCCCGTCCATGATGTAAAGGGTTTCTGAGAGAGAATTGCGTCTTCCAGTAACTCATTTCTACAAGGTGCACGTATAATTCGACATTTTGAAACAGATTTATGAATTGTATATTTCATCAGAATGAAAAAATGATGCACCTTTGTTCAAATGTACATAAAATCCTAAGTTGTGTATACTTCAAGTCGTGTTGTGTTTTGCAGCGCATAACACCATTAGACAGAGAAGCATACGTTTTTGTTTCATATTCTGCGCATAGCATACTGCAACTATAAGTTCATAGAATTTCAGAGTTACTGGTAAATGTTGCAGGCCTCTGAGATGCTGTTGATGTGCGGAACTCGATACGAAATCCACATATTGATTACAAACATACATAATTTTCACCCTGATGACTAGTTACGGGGTGCAAGACAACTGTAATAGGTCTACCAATCTTTAGTCTGCCAATCTGTCTTTCAAGTCTACAGCCAGGACCATAACGTCCTAGAAGTTTACCATGTGTAGGCTTTCACTTGAAGTTTGGACAAATAAACATAACAAATTATTGACCTGCAATCAGTCTGCAATGGCAAGAGTGGTCACTTGCAGTTTCTAGCGAGCCTTCTAATCTAATGACACTGAGCTGAGTAGTGTTCAGCTAGCAGTCTGTTTCCAGCACAATTTCAATGTCGAATTGGCCTAAGCATGAGACCACAAAGACTGAAGCTTAAGCAGGTTAGAAGATGATAGCTTCTGCAAATCGGCAATTAACCATTTCGGGGGTTTTCCACTTGTTGTTCCTGTCTGAAAGATTTGGAAAATTGGAAGATATTCTGCATCCCTTTGGTTTAGTCTATTTCAAGGAAGTAAACGTTCCGCAATGTATAAGCTAAGGACTCAAAGATTTGGATGTTTTTCTTACATTTATGAAATAGTTCACGCGTGTCTGTAAAACTTGCCTATTTTGATGAACGTTATTCATTGTCTCTTAAAGTCAATCTAAATTTCTGTTACGCTTAGCATGCAACAGTTTAATACAAACATAAAAAAACATTAAAAAATTCTGTTATACACTCAGAACTACTAAAGGATCCGTACTGGTTGTTGTTACTGCTTGTTTCATATGTTGCCGCACACCATATTCTCGGTGGTTAGCGTGCTGAAAACCAGTTACTTTGAATTTTCATTGTCAATGCTCATGGGTCACTAGCTAACTCTTTGACCATAGGTTGCTTGTATTAAAATTTTGAGCATGCATCTTTTATGTACGTTTATCAAGCAACAAAGTGACGCTGCGCACTTTATAAATGTTACCTAGCTTCAACTGACTATAAATAAACAAAACTATGAAGGGAGTGAAATTGCCAACGTTAATCCATGGGTGGACAAGCAAAGTATGTGACCTGCGGGTATATAATGGAAATGTACTCAGCGGCTCTGCTGCTCTGGTTGCCTTGAATTAATGAACCCATATGAAAATGGCCGAAATCCCTAACAATTTTTACCATGATTACGTATCTATACAAAGACAGATGCTAGCTACTGTTAAAAAATCGCTACCTTCCGGAACGAGAGCAAAAGTCAGTCCACGTGGCACAAAGCAAATCTCAGTTTATTGAGTTTCTATTGGTTATTTTATAGACAAGACGCATCAGTAAAATGAAGAATCACGATTGGTACTGACGCTTGAGCTTTCTTATTGGTTGGCTTAACTCCGCTTGTAGCTCGTTTGTTTTAATGCGTGACGCACTTAAACAACTTGTTTTACTCCGATGCTCGTTATAACAAAATCCGATGCTGGAGCAGCGTGCCATCCTGATTGGTCCCCGTGCGGACATACCAGTCTGTTCGCGTTGTCGACACTGATTGGCCGTGGCCTTCTGCGAATCACTGGTTGACTTCATATCTATGTCCCATCCCCTTCCAGCTACAAAGTAGTTCAATATGTCTCACCGAGAAAGAACTGTGTGTATAACAATATCAATCCGAGGGCTCATATATTGTTCAGCAATCGTATCAGTTGTGGACAACACCTCATTCAACGATGGCCAAAACAAACTGTTGGATGTAAACAGTAACGTACAAATGAGTCAAAAACTGTGAACTTCACACATTTTCACCGTTTCTAACAAAAAAATTGATACGTCATGTGGACGTCGGTTTTTAAGTCTTATTCAGTGTGATCTCATATAACAAGCCAGCAGTCAACACTGTTGTTGTCCTGCCCGACCTGAATTCATTGCGTTAATTTTGCTGTATAAACAGATGAGACGTGGCCGAAATGCACATGCATAAGGCATCCTATGCTCTACTGATAGTCTTATTCATAGGTTTTCTTGAAAATTATTCGTTTCCGTTAGGACACAGCCAACTAGCTTGTATTACGAACTAATATTATATTCAGGAAAATGTGGACGTATCATAGTAATGTAAAAATCACACGTTTTTCGTTTTCAAGCCACCGTTGAATTTACTATATTCATGAAAACGTGAAGTACGAAAAAATCACTTGGATTTGTATCTTTCATCTTCTACTGGTTGTTGATCGCGTTTCTTGGTAACTGGTGTTGTGATTGGGCTTTTAGCTTGCATTTCAGCTACAAAGAAAAAAAAACGTAATGATTGAGTCATCTTTACAAACGCTTTGAATTTCCACATACTTAATCTTTGTTTTGGATACTACGGGGTGGTCAAGATATTATGTTGCATGTAAAAGTGGTTCACTCTTCAAGGAAAAACGGAAGACTGTTTTTACGTTACTCATTTCCCTACTCGAGGCATTATGCCTGGTTCAAGGTACATCCTTTGATGTTCAATTCATTTTTAGGTCAAAATATGTATCCTTCAATGCATCAAACTAGTAACATCACGTTATTCCCCAAAGCCAATCAATACCGCAATTATTAGACAAAGTTGTGTACCTTAGCGATCGACCACAAGCTGACATATTGCTAAATGGGAGCTAAAATCGATCATATGTCACTATATGGAATAAGTGCAATACAAATGCACTGTGAAATACATGATCCACTTTAGCACTGTAGGTATCTTTTTACGGAAACTAAAAAAAGACAGATATTAGGAGATAACAATGAAACAGGAGGCTGATATTTACTACGATTAGTTAGGAAATATCGTGGTATTCATATGAGTACGACATTAACATTTTGTCCTATCCTCCTCATATAAATAGATTTTCAGCCACAGTTGTTTGGGAATATGATCAACTGAGTACTTTTGGGAATTTGCAGGTCCACGTGACGGAAAACGGAGACAGAGCAGGAACTCAACTGAATCAACCGCTCACCTAGTGTTCTTCTGGATCTGTTATTGTTCTTTGTGTTTGTTGCAAAGACACCATGTTGAGTGGGAAGTACTGATGTTCTATGAACGCAAATTCACGCAATCATGAGTACTGGTGTTGAATTTCATTTTTATGGCCTACTCATACGGTAGATCGCGTGTGTAGATCCACGCCGCTAGTTTGCTCGAAACGAGAGAGTTAATGTAGAACATAGTCCATCTGAGCCAGAGTAAACGGCACAAAATAAACTAATAGTTTGCCAGACTACTTAGCAACCTATAAAAAGCAGGTTTTCAAGATGAACGTGACTTATCAAATAATTGAATACGATAATAGAAAGGTGTTTAAATTTTAAAGACGTAGCAATATTTTCGCGAGATTGAGAAATAATGCCAGGAACCAAAACTCCTAAACATACAGCCGATTTACTGAAAGATAATTTGACGGATCCCATGTACCCACAGGTTGGCTGAGTGAAAATATCCCCTATTTCTCACCGACGTGAAGAGTGGACGACAAGCACAGGCAGTTCGCTGAGTTTAAAATTAGCTGACGGCTTTCAGACTATCTATCTGTAGTTAGTTAATTTTATAGAATTGCAGTAGTATACTTGCCGGTGAAAAATGCACGACATAACAACTTTAGGACAGGAATATGCAGGATAATTAGATATTATCAAGAGCTCTATTATACCAAATGTATGAAAGGGTGGAATATGACGTGGATGCCACGAGGTTTGTGTACATTCAAAACAGTTTAATAAAAACGGTGAGATTGTAGTCAGCGATGAATTCGTGGGGCAGCGAAACAATGTTTTTCTCTTTTCGAAGATAATACTGTAGGACAAAAGGATTATCGTCCACATACAAAGAAAAAGCTAACCACGACCGTCTACAGGGATGTTAACTATTTAATATGAATTGTTGATGAAAAGTGGATGAATGTTTGTCAATATTACTCGAACACTACAGACAATGGTTCGCGACTGTTGAAGTTGCGTGGACTGTCTAAACAGTCCGTTCAGAATAGAAGCACCATTCTCGAGCTTCACTTTGGCTAGAGTTTGTCAGTAATGCATATTTTTACCAACGCCGGAATTTGAACTGTAGCTATGCCGTCATGACTAGTCATCAATCGATAGATCACTCAACAGTTTTAATGGTTTCCGTGAATCTAACGTGAAACGTAGTGGTGGTCGTGAGGTAATTGATTAGAGCTTACAGAGGAGTTACTCTCTGCAAGGTTACTGTCTGGAGGTGAGTAATCTGAGTACTGCGCATAATCAAATATGGCGGAAGGCTGATACTTCCGTAACTTGATTACACATGGAACGGGCGTTTGCGTATTGTTATTAATCCATGTCTGACGTGAGGTGAAGGGCATAGTGGTTAAAACGTTTGTCTATTGGACGGTTGCTGAGGCTCCAGTCTTCGCCGTGATGCAGAGATGTACCACTAGCGAACCCTAACAGGAGGGCATATACAGTCTAGTGCTTCGTTACAAACATCATTGAATGGAAGTTCTATGAGAAAGGGAAAGTTAAGAACAGTTTTTTGATGTTCAGTTCACAATATGGTTTACTTCGGCTTGTGTGTATAAAGCAGGTCACAATTTTAACCCAGTGATAACGGTGCGAACGTGCTTAATCAGGAAGTAGAAAAAGTTTCTCTCAGAACGCCCTATATTTTGGACATCGAGATAGACTGACGTTTATTGCCCCGTTGTGCTGCATGAATATATATATATATATATATATATATATATATATATATATATATATATATATATATATAATCATTTGTTCAAAACGCTTCCACGCTCCACTGCTTCGGTTTCTGTCTCCGCATGACACGCGTTTGTATCCGACCCAATAGTCAACCGACTTGTGCTTACAGTAAAATGTGTAACACCGGTTTGAACCTGTCTCAGTTAAAAGGTTGTGCAACTTTACACGAAGCTGAAGTTATGGGGAAGTAACAAATACTTTACCGAGACATCATAATCAGGTGAATGCCGTGTTATTGATTATGAATTTCGAATTGATATTGTACACAGTCGTGGAATAGAAAATATAGATGGGTAGGTTAAGAACGACTTATACTACACATGACTGATCTTATGAGGACCGAAGCAAATCGATTAGTGGATGAGTGACTTGTCGTATGCCTAGTTTATCTTTTTCTTCACACAAAAAGTTGCGTACATCGGTGTGAAAGGCAGTGTGTCCTTCTGGCGAGAAGGTTTTGGTTGTAATTGAGTTGGGCAGGTGCAAGGCGCGATTTTGTTGATAATGTCAGACAAAGCCAGTTGGGTAGGCGGTGATTTTGCGCCTATGAAATCGAAGACAGCAAATTACGGGCCCGTCATTCACGGCTACTTAGTTGACACTTCATTACGTCAGTTATATATTTTGAAGTATATTTTTGTGGTAATCCTTACTTGGGACAGATTTTAAATTGATTGCGATAGCGTTTTAATGGCAGATCTTCTTGCTCCATCATTCAGGCAATGTATTAGACTAGATATTGGTGGGGACGGTAAAAATTGAAAATTAAATTATTTCCCTCTCTGACTTGATGTGCAGTACGCAGGAAAAATAAACAGACCATTACACTGTCTGATGTCGCAGACTTCGTGCAAATGAGAGACTAGTTTGATGTAGTCCCTAACGAGAACCCGGTGAGGAAATCAACTTGACTAAAGGAACAGATAGATGATTAACCAGCATTAACCAAGTTGGATGACAAAATATGAAACCTTACATGCAACAAGAGTGTACCTCCCACAATAACGAGTGGAGCCGAATCTTTCTGAATTTTCTCACGAAAGCACTCTTGAACAAATAACCAAGTGTGTACTCCATGCCGGTGTCATCTGATTGCTGGCAACCTTCACAAGTGACTTTACTCAAACTTTGTATACTAGGTAGCGTTGCAGTGCAAATACCAAAAATGCGATGTTCATGTTTTTCACACCGATATACCCGAGGATATGGGTAATGGTTTGGTTGAGAGATGTTTGCTTACAGCAAATTTACACCTATCGAACCGAGCATATATATACCTGATATCTGCGTAATCTGTGGCCTCAACCAACAGCTGGCTGATACCAACAGTCACAGATAGAGGGTATCTTCAGTTTGATTCAATTATTCTGTTTCTGTGGTTATCTCAAAACTCCGTTTTGTGCTTCGAGTATGTGCTTCAGGTTTGCACTACATCAAAGTGCCGTTGAGATAGTCTTTACAGAAGTTGATATTTTGTTCTAGACTGGACGAAATCGGATTCTAGAATCGTTTTTCCTGCAAGTCAGACAGCTCAGCTGATGCTATCTCTATCGAGTTCCACCTGAGGTGTTTATATCAGCCCGCCTCAAGTAGTTTCTTCAAAGGATGTTGTGGCTGATGAAGGATTCTAAACGTCAGAATCAGGTTCTCTGTGATAGGTCGATAGCGCACCGTGTAAGCTAGAAAACCTAGTGTCGTAATCCACTTTGTGGCTGTATAGTATATCGCCTCATTTAGATAGATGTCATACGTGAGGCAAAGACGACAATCTTGGATAGTTATTTCACGTTGGTGAGCACTAGCGAAATGGAAAGACCAAGTGCAACCGTCCAAATGGTCTGGTAAACAAACCACCTATCAACTTGGCTTTCTTGGCCAGTGACGCATTGTTGGTGACTTTTGCGTCACTCGAAATAATCATGTTTAAGCCGCACTCGCTCACGGTGTTACTCAGCTTTCGCTTTCTAACAATTAAGCCATGCAGCCCGAATGACTGAGCTACATTATTCTACATTCAGCCGTGCCAAATGAGAGTCAGGTATCTACCGCCCAGAAGGGTGATCTGTTTATCCCACTCTGTAGCTTCTCGCTTTCAGTCACATGATCCACAACACGACAAGGTTTAGTGCCATCAGCATATAACAGTAACGAAGGATTGACATGCTGTGAGATATTGAGGTTAAATGAAATAAAGAACAGAGATCCTAGTGTGGAACGTCGTAGCACACCGCTGATCGCACAATACCGGTTTGAAAAGCGCCGTTTACTTTGACGTTAATGAGCCCTTTGTATAAGCAGTGGGTAAGCTACAACAATAGAGACTCTGGAAAGCATGTCCTCCTAGAGATAGTGCTTAAGAGTTTACACAGTGATCTTGGTTACTCTGTAGCACACAAATTTAGTACTACAGCTGAGATGAGATCAGCGCCCAGATTCTTATTCTCACAAAGCTTTGATAGTTTTGAGATCACGATGTGTAGTTTGAAAGTGATTGTTCTCATGACATATCGAGCGAGGGTATTGGAGATATGCGCTGCAGTGATGGTAGTGAACACAGTAAGATGCTAGTTGCATAAGAACGTAGGTGGCTTCTTTATTCGAAATGATCAGGAGTTTGATAAACGTTGGTGACAGAAAAACCGCGCTGTAGGGTTCAGAAGAATGCATAATTGCCCTGTACGGTTTAAAATCAGTAAATATAAGTCTAACATGAACCCTTTTGCTATCAGGTCAATCTCTCGGTAAGTAAACTCATCCATGAGTAGAACCTGTGAGGATTCTGCAGAGATAAGCATGCAAACAGCGTCCTTAACTAGACGGTTCTTGAACAACGACATACACATATGGTGGTAGGTCACACCGATTAGACAACTGGATAAGTGACTGTAATGCACAATGAGGTATACGGGTTCACGTGAGTTTAGAAATGGAACATGTACAATAGGTGTTTTGAGCCGGCAGACAACATAAAGAGATGATCCGCCAACTTTCGTCGAGTGTCAGTCATGGCGGTTCGCAATCATACCCAGAATATCAATTTTCTCGTTTTTTCATTTTTGCTGTACACTAGGTTTTAGTTGTATTGAAACTGGTCAGTCTTGACACATCTCATATCATTTGAAAAATTCCCTCTTTTGTTGAGAACGAACGCACCTGTTTTATCTAAGCACTTGGTGAGGGCCACGATAGAGCACTCTTCGTGCGTCTATCACTACTCACTTAGGCTAGTGTATATATACCTTTCTTGGAAGTTGGTCGAGTTCTATCACTTCGTTTTCCATACCGCCGTATTTGATTAAGAGAAGGACTGTATTTCGCTTTCGTGTGAGGCTGAAATGACCGTTGAACTAATGAAAAAGTGGTGGTTACTTTTGATAAACGAAAACTTGAGTTCCGTGAAACTGACGAAGATCTGAACCAATTTTCCAATAACGGTCTTCATAGAATCAGATACCAACCGGAAGTTTGTAGTGAATGGTAGTTCAATTCACTTAGGCTTGGTCAATCGTACTTTAAGTTCGAAGGGAAACTTGTAAAATTCGATGTGTAAGAATGAGTGAGCTGGACTAGCTAGCCTGTAGACACTCGCCAGTTTGAGGCCAGAATGTCCAGACCTATCGGCTACGAACGTTCGCACGTTCAAATACCGGAGTGCATTTGATACAGTTATTCGTAGGCTCGGGAGATGGAACGTTGTAAATGACCATACACCCGCATATTTTATCTTGACTTACGAATTGTTGGGTCTGCTGTGGTTTTGGACGTCCAGACGATGTTTGTTTAAGATTTCGTACTTCTACATGGTCTGTTTTGCCGTATTTTACCTTTGTTATGAAATTGGACACGTAGCGGCCTTGTGAAGTTGCTACAGTCCGGATCAATGTAAATGCCCAGTGGAACGTTTGACAAAACCCAGCTTTTAGAGTAGCCAATAAAGATAGCATTATCATGCGCCTCCCATGAATTTGATTCTCACGACTCCGTCTGTGATTTTGAAATTAAAATGGGTCGCATTTCTCTATTACATCAACGAACAACAGTGACGTCGTATTCCCGTCTAGGTTGCTCAACTGTGTAGTCACAGGTTCTGCATTGTACAGTCGGCATAACGTATGTTATCTTCTCAGCTTGTCAGAAGTTAAACCCGGTGTACAGATGTAACAGTCTGTCAGGTTTTTCATTAGCCACTGGTGATAGATTAGGTTAGAAAGCTCTCGAGTGGTACTGGGACACCCGTTATCTTACACCAGTTTGATAATCCAACATCAAATAGGTACACCGTACAGATAAAATGTGAATCGTCTGTGGGTAAATCCTGCAGCACTTCATAAACTGTTCTGGGTATTTCGGTATGTGAGAAAGAGACTGACGAATTACAGAGTGAACAGTCAACAGGTTTGCTTTTTTGCCTCAAGTGCTTACATTTATGCTGAAAATGATTGTTCACTGAGAAAGTAGTGAGAGGCTGAGGATTGTCACGGTTTGAACAGGAAGGCAATGTTTTCAAGACGATGTCTTATGAACTTTTTCTCCTATTAATTGCACCAGATAGAGGATTAATTAACCTTCGGTATTACTTAGGCTCCAGTGAAATTACATCCGATGAATGTTTCGAAATGATTCAATTTACACATGTTTTCAACTGATCAGTTAAGCAATCAAGAAGGTTAAACGTATTAATAGAGCGTATGCAATCTAAGTTACGTTGTCGTTTTTAACTCTTACTAAATTATCATGGATCTAAAAGATGACTTACCCTGTTGTCTGATTGTTGATGGTGAAAAAAGCTTGGCACCTGTTGTCATTTCCGTAGCACTACCAATACTAGGTCCTGTTTCTGATGGTTGTGTACTGATTGCCGCATAGTTCCTACTGACGTTCAACTGGTTATGCGACAGGGGACGTGGACTGTATCGTGATGGCATATTGTGAAGATGGTGAGGAAGGTGGTGGTATTGACGAAGAAATGGGTGAGAAGGGTATTGTTGCATAAGCTGGGCGTTATCATGTAGAGTCTGATAAGTAGTTCTTTCTTGGATTTTATTTGGAGGATACCCACCAGTCACGTTAATTCCAATTCCCCTTTGTGCGTTCGTCCGAATCATATCATGATAAATCTGTAACTGACCACTCTGTTTTTGAAATAGTGGTGATGGTTGTTGTACCTGGTCTTGCACACCTTGTTTATAAGTCAATGTGTGTGAGTTAGGAAGGGGGAGCAGAAAACAGTGCCTGTTTCTCTGGCTGACTCAACATCACATGATGCACTTCGTCACCGGAAACACTAGGTCTCTTGAACATTTTTCCAAGAGTACCAAAAATCGATTTCTTGTGTTCACTATCTTTTGTACATGCTATTACACTTTGAGTATGTATCGGCTGCTCGGGAGTGAAATGGATTGGGAGTGTTGACGTTTGAGGTGGATGGACCTGCTGCTTTGCAGACGTGTAGTTCACAGGGTATCTGCGATTGAAAAACAGATCATAAAGGTATATTATACGTTAAGTTAGTAAGAGGATATTGAGAGTCCACCGTAATTTCTTCATGTAAGAGTATTATAACTAAATCAGTGAAATCTTGGGATTACTCACTGGATGCCGGTGATCACTTATCTACCGGTAGCGAAAACCAGAGCATCTAAAATATGCTGAATGTAAAAGCGGGAAAGGCAGTTTTGAAATTTCCTCGCAGATTTTCTCGCCTACTGTCACGAGCCAAGGGCTGGGGAAACATTTTACACCAAAGCATAATTTCGTAGTTGTTCTCACAATAGACATTTGCATAATATAAAAAAAACTCGGTGTCCTGTTTGCGTTTGCCCAGCCACTTGAGTCTGTGACGTCGATTGTACAGCATTCCTGAAGTAATGGAGACGCTCGTTCGTTCAGCAATGCTGTGTACTACCCTGCGGTATTATTGAGTAGTATAACGAAAAAGAAAGTAAGAGATATATGCCTTTGCTCATATCTGGTGTTGTGTATTTTGAAAGGCGATTATTTTAAATTGAAAAACGTCAACGTATTTGCTCACAGCTCCAGACTCAGATATTTTTGGCAGTAACTTACAAGAAGAAGTGTTGAACTCTCGTTATAACTAATAAGTACGGAACACTTGCAGCGATAGACGGTTGAATTCCGGTTAAGCTTATAATGAAACAGATTTGTTAGTTCCTGCTCTGCAGGCCTCATTTCAAGCGCCACTAAACGCTGATGCCTGGGCGCCTTGTCACACGTGTTGGTTGCCTTCAGAAGACAGTCAAAAGGGTGTGGTAAGTTCAACAGCCGTCTGAGTTCGTGTATAACGGCAATCAAGCTTAAAAACGCGTAGATTAAGTCAAGGAGCATGTAAGACACCGACCTTCTCTTGCGTAACACGATCAGTAAGCGGAAACTGCATTGTTTGCCCTTCGGCTTTTTCAGAAAACTCCAAACCCAAATGAAAGTTCAGTGAGGCAAATACCATCACAACATCAGTATCATTTTAGTCTTGAAGAAGAAGAAACATTAGAGCGCTATCAACTCAGTATTTCTTCCAAAGTTTTCCATAAGTGAATAGATTACCCTATGTTAGGGATGACTTGACGATTAATACATCTATTTCGATTCTGCATTTGTGCTTACTAAGTTCACGCAAAAGTAATTCACACAAAGATCGTGCAGTGTATTATTCTTTGTTTGGTTTCGAAGTGTCCTTGAAAGAAGGCTATTTTCATGTGAATTCATGTTTCACAATTGATTTCTTGCAGGTTTCAGGAGCGTGATGCAGTTTTGTCTCCATAGCAAGTTACAAAATTTGCATAGACCACAAGCGGTAAGTGCAGACATTGACTTATAATGAACTCCGCCATCTGATACGTTTACACACAGTTCATATCAAATGGTCTTCGTTGATTCAATCCAATGCGGTGAATGTCTGTTCTGTATGATTCAAAAAAGTAACATTGAGGTTAGCGGATGAAATGGTTTTTGCATAGCAGATGAATACATGTTGTGGCCGCAAATAAACCTTTGCTCTTCAATTAAGTAAGGTTCTTCACGTTTTCCTACATTACAGTTCAAAAACTGATCTGTTCGAAGACAGACCGACAAACGCCTAGCTGCAATGGTCAAACCAATGAACGATCTGACTATGCTGGTTAAATATCTACACAATCTGAAAAGTTGAACTGCCTTACTAACATAACTATGAGTGCTTATAAAAAGCGGTAGAAAATGTTTAGTTTACTTCGGTCACCTGACCCAGTGAACATTGCAAATGTTTCAGCTCCTAAAGCTGATTGAGCGCTGAACGTGAATCGGAAATGCTACTCACGTTACGTCTACCCAGTTTCGCAAGTATATCACCAGTGAAATAGCAAAGGAATTGAAACTTCGTGTGTAAGTTATTCTGGAAGTAGTGTAGACGAGAACGGAAGTCAGCGCTATTTCAGATCTGTGCTTCGAAGAAACGCTTTTTCCAAGAGCCATAACTCTGTTGCGCCCGGTTGATACGAAATGCACAAATGAACACAACTTAACGTGTGGTTGTAAAGAGGTGGAAAACTCACCAGTTAATACGAAACATAACGGGCATTAGACATAGTAATACCGAACGGAAGAACAACGGAAGTTGTTAAACACAGGTTACTCGTAACGCGTAATGTAAGCCATGGTCAAGCAGTATATTCGTATAAAATGTTCACTTATTTTTTCAGTGTAAACTATCAGGAGGGAATTTGCGATTGAAAGTCAAAACCAGTCACTCACTCGTCCATTGTGTAATGAGCAAAATAGGACTCCGGATTGAAGTACGGATGTCTTGAAGTTGGAGTAGCATATCCATAAAACTGGGCGTTCGACTTTGATTTTGTCTGATCTGTTTGTCGTATTTCATTGGACGGGCTGGTTATTCTTCTTTCCGTTTCAGTCACAGAAACATATAACGGTCCAGAAGTGCTCAATAGGCCAGATTTTTGCAATCTATCTTTCACGGGAGTGCCGGCGGGCCCAGTTATTGGTGACCTCGTACCGCTTGCAAACTAAAGGGTTTAAGAAACGTGTTCAAACTACCTATTCCATCGTTCTATTCCATGAATAAAAAAACTTAGCTATTTTGATCGTCTCATTAATGAGTAAAAGTGGAATGGGGGCAATTATGCTGTTAAAGTGTCTTTCTTTATCAATTTACGGAGAACTGACTTATGGTCAGCATAAGCTGACTTTCAAGATGTCGAAAATATTCTTTAATTTATCGGCAACAGCGGCTAAATGTCCTGTAATCCAAAATCAATTTTCTGTAGTAGAGCGATCCTGGGCATCAAATCAATTTACATACAAAAACAGTTCAACCGAAGCCTCCATTTTCATGTGATCCGTCTTTTGGCTTATCCAAGCTTTTTTGTTTTTGATTATTACATTAAACTGTGGGTCACCTAGTTCACAGCTTCGCATAAAACAATTCAACCTAGTAAGTAAACTCAAAACAAGGGTATTGATGTTGTTAGGTTCACTCTATGCAACAAAATAAAGTTCGTCTTCATAGATGACTATTTCGACCACACACGCACTCCATCTCTTTCAACGCCTGCCACGTGAAATCGGCATGAATAACATTTCTGGGAAATCCCACAAGTACTCAATGAAGGGCCTGGTGTGATCTCCAATAAATTCGGTCGAAAATTGTTCAGTAGTATGATCCTAGCGTGTCATTAGTACCTTCGTCATCAGTCGCCGCAGGTAAACATTCCACAAGCGCACTAATTCGGCATAATCCAAGAGTGTTTTTACTTCTACGTGGCTCACATTGTGGACATTCCATCTTTAAAAGTGCACATGTTTTCACTGTGAATGACTTGGCAGAGGAAAAAGGATAGTCCACTTATTACAAAATGTTGCACCAAGTTTCTCAAGATAAGG
>LOND01003504.1:0-10965 GCA_014220965.1 Paragonimus kellicotti | reverse complement strand
TAAGACAGCAAATGGCGTGAAGGACAACAGGGCCAAACTATTGAGTCCGTGGTAGTCTAAAGCTTACACGTAGTTGTTTCCTCGAACGCCGTGCTGACTAACCACGACCACCTCAGCAAAACGCATAAAACAGGAATAAACTTGACGTATTATGATCCTGAATGCTGAAATGAAATTCATCCGATGACCGGTGACCAACAACTATGTGGCGATAGACGAGGCCGGAAGTTCGTGTGATCCCGAGACGAAACGAGTATACTGTGAAATCACATTCTGAGGCCATTTCCGAAAACCCTTCCTCAAACAACTATCGGTTCTGCAGTTAAACTTTTTGTCGCAGTTACATATAAATTAATAAAGAGAGTGTGAGTTGGCACTAGTTGGTTGTCCTCCCTCTATTGAAGCTAACGGTAACGTGCGAGTTTGGTCGACGACTACGATTTCAGTTGAAGCAATCAAACTACCATTCAGCCCGGTTTTACACATGTAGTTAAACCAGTCACGGGACGGCGAATTTTGATATCAGTTTGATTTAATCTGCCTAAGAAAATATCAGCATATGCTCAGTAGTGGTTGCTAATTTTCATCATAGAACAACACTTCAAAATGAATTCTCAAGAAATGTTTAAATAACGTTGGTTAATTTTGCAAAAGTCGTGTGACCTCTTCTTGCCACAAAGCAAATTATCAGATGTCAAATAAACATGTATCCACTTGTAGAACTGCTGGATATATTTTATTGAATTACCCATCAACGGATTAGTGTTCTTGTTAGCCGATTGCTACAAAATTATTTTCCAAAAAACAGAGGTATCATTTTTCTCCAATGAATTTTATGGGGACAAACGTAGTGTTTATAAAATTAGTAAACCGTTCAGTCTCAAAAATCCACCTTCAGAATTTAACGTTTGGAATTGAAATGTGGGTAGCGAAACTCGATATTCTTTAACGTTGGGTAAACTGGTTTTAATTTGTCATGGATAGACTCGTGACGGTCTCTCATGTTCAGTAGTGGCTAATACGTTTAAACTGAACATACTTTCGGCAAATCCGACAACATTCAGAACTGAACAAGCCATCTGTGGACTATAAACAATCTGTATTAAACCTATAAAATCCGGCGTCAACTACAGTTTAAGTAGTCAAACACGAATCAACGCTATGCTCGATGAGAGATCTAGTGTTGTAAGCGCATACTTCACAGTGTTTGGATTTAGAGTTTTTGATTAGAAGGCGGTCTAATAATTGCCCAAACATGGTAGTTTCAATGGTGTACAGTTTTATGGTCTATTGCATAGCAAGAAGAAGGCAGTGAACCCGATATTTACGTTGTCATCGAGGTTGTGTCTGTGACATTGACAAAGCCGGCATTCCAATATTTCTTTCCAGATACTTTTGTGAAGTAGATGAATTAGCATATGTTTTTACATTTCATTTTGTGCTAATAACCATATAAAAAAGAGAATGAACGTGACAGCTTTTTCTCGTCAATACACTAGTGATTATCCCATCTGGTTCCACATCCTCATTTGAGGGCGCTAAACAAGATTACGTTTTACGTTCAAGAACCAAAAGTGTCAGAATTTGTATATAGAACTCTGAAATACTCCACATCAATATCGGTGAAAAATTATTTGAATGATTAGACAACTGTTGTTTGAAATTTTTTTCAGGTGGTAAGTAAACTGTGACATGTTGTGTACATGTAGCTTTTTGAAATGTGAGTCATGATTGCATACCTTTGCATACCTTTTCAGTTCAACGATTTAGTAAGAAGTTTCGTGGGGTAGCTGTAATAATTTGTGAAAAGTAATTAACCATTTTTGTATAGGGTAGTTATTTATAAAGCCCTAGTAATAACTACATTAGGTGTCACTAATCATCTTAGCTAAATTCTGTATTCAGCCAAATTTGGGCAAACAGAAACGTCATATTCACCTTCATAATTATGCTCTTGAAGTGATATGCTGAGTTTTGACATGTGATAAGGTTTTTAAGTTAAAAGTACCTGTTTATGTTGTGCAGTTTTGATTAACATTTCCGCTTGCAGACGGTCAACCGTCTCTTGAGCCAAGGTAACTTCTCGTTGCGCCTTCACATAACGCTGTTCCAGTTCTGCTGCTTTGGTTTCTTGAGCAATTCGGCGTGATTCAGAGTCAAGGATTTCCTTGGTTAAGCGTTCAACCTGTAACAAAATGAAGTTTAGGGGAAAATGTAGAAATATGCTAAGAAATCCTGTATCAGCTAGTTTACTGAGCATTCCATTTCAGCTCACAACTTACCTGACCCTTTAAATTTGTCATATCTTTCACTGAGGATTTAAACTTCGGATAAGATTAACTTGTCAACAGAATATCAGCACACTTAAAATCCCAAATGAATTAACAGATAAGTAACAATAATCTTTTATGAATTTATATGAACATACTGCTCACTAGCGTTCTCACAGTGATAGATTCGCTTGGGCGTGAGTGCACAGTTGCACGTTGATGGGAAGAGCTCATGTAGAAATAACCTTCAGACAAAACTTAAATTCAGAACTACAAATGGAAACACGAAAACTTTGGAACCGAACCAGCATGTGTGTTTTTCTTAGTCATAAAATTACAACATCAACTGAATAACGAAGCGGTCTACTGAATTGAAAAAAAGTTGGGCTAATAGCCGCGGGAATGAAGAGATTTAACGTTACTGTAAGCTGTGTAGAGCGGAGTCCAGGTGACTGGAAAAAAAATTGAAACGGCTTCTACTTATTTAAGTTTTTATTATGTAATCTAACCATGAAATAACTGAATGACTGAACTTGGGTTCCTCTTTGAGTGAAAAGTGAGTAATCGACAATACAAGTTGTTATACCAGCCAAATCTATCTTCAACGTTTACGATATCCATCTGTCTACCTTTGTTGACGTAAGTGATGTCACTCAGGTTGATAAGTCCTTCCTTTCTTTTGAGGTTGCTACCAACATTACTATATGTAATTTGCCAACTGCAATAAAAACTCGCGAGAGTTGCCATGCTAAGTGTAGCAGACAGCAGAGCTGTTATAATTATTTTTCTTCGTAGACTTAGCAACGCAGCACGTTTGTTTGATTTTCTAACATGCGTTCCGTTTACTCTACACGTGACTTATAGCACTCCTTTACCTGGGCAGTGTAAACTCAGACCAGTTAAGATTGTACGCCTGTTCACTTTTTAATAAGTTATTTCATCACGAAAAATGTTGAAGTCATTGAGATATTTATTCTGGAGTAGTGTTAGTGTTCAGTGTTTCTATATCAGCATGCAGGATATCAATAGGACATGTAAAGGTAAATTGACAAAGGCACGTTTCGGGGGTACCATTTTGCGCTGCATTACAGGATTAGGTGCAAAACTTCACGCTGTATAAATCGGTATGTCAAGTGGAAGCTTAAATGAACTATTCGGAAAGCTTATTTAATTGATCAAGTATGAAACGCAAGTGCGTTTCCTAGCTTCAGTCAGCAAGTCACGCTCCGGTTTCACACGAACGATTCAATGTGTCTGTAAGTGTCATTGCTCTGAACTGAGTTAAGTCAAGACTTGATAACCGATGAGCAGTCGGGGAGTTGGTCAATCTCTAGTCGACCATCATTCACTCAGCTTTGGCAATGAAATGCACGACTGATGAGCTCTAACAAGCACAAGACTTGAGTCTAGTGATTCTTACTGAAAGAGGCTGACTGGAAAGTAAGCTTAAACGCGAACGCTGTGATCAGATGTATGTGATGTTCGACTCAAAATCCTCATCCAATCTTTGATGAAAGTTAGTGGCGTGGACAAAATTTACAGTTAAAAAAACAGCGAGCCGATTGCAGTTTTATCGCGTTTATCAAGTTTTTGGCGAAATATTTTGCTAGTTTTGGAAAACAGAAGAATCAAAGATTTGGAATAATTCTCCGTTGTTTTTATACTACTTTCTGACGTGCAATGAAATTGCCTTTAAAGATCATTGTCTTTTACAGCATACAGCTAAAAATAAACTAGCTGGGATGCAGCAAGCCCACGTTTATTGCGATTCATGGGTCACCTACAAATACTGGTCACACTGTTGTAACATGCACATTTTAGACAGACTAACAAACAGTTTGACAGTTTTCTTGAAATTGATGCAAAGTACACATTCACATAATAAAAGCAACAAGCAAACAATAACAGGTTTTGTTCGCCACCACCATTAAATTCCTCAAAACTATTCGGAGCGAAGATACACTGTCAACAGTTATACTACTGATAAGCAGTACGGTAGTCGGTTCATGTGAGATCAGCGTCATTCACAATTGACTTGAGCTTTAGCATCCCTACATGGTTGACATATATCTCAACTATAATCAATAACTGTTACATGCTGGAAGCTTGAAAATGAGTGATGCGTTAATGATTGTTGTGCTTCCATATGTTTTTCTGAGATTAATCCAAATATAATCCTACTTAAATGTTATTTTAGCCGGTCGGTTTGCGAGGAGTTAGAGGATGCGTCTGCGATTAATCAGTTAAACATAATCAATCTTGTTTTGTGCAACAACTGGTTTTACCTGCGAAGTGAATCGTTACAAGCTTTCCCAGTTTATTAAAATGACTTTTATGGTGACAGCACCCACCTCCCGTTAGTTTAAACTAGCAAGTAATTTTCAACAGTGTTCGGAATCCAAAATCAAGATAAACAGTCGCGTCAGTCACTTCAACGAAGACTGTTTTTGGAAGCAACCTAACTGTCAAATTTCAGGAAACTGAAATCAGGCGAAATGACTGCATCTGACAATTTTCAGTCCTTAAACAAATGAGGTTGAGACATTTGGTACTCGTGTGCTTTTAGGCACGATTGAAAAATAATGGTACACAGATTCCTTGCCTTGATTTCAATTAAATGTTTGCCATTAGATATGGTGCGATTCGTAGTGATTCACTTTGAAAGTGACCAGTCGAGTGTTGTGTAAATGTGCGAAGGCCTTCTTCCACAACTGGCTATCTCAAAACATTCAAATATTTGGCTTTTCAAGAAAATGACGAACGGTGAATTTTTCAAGCTTTCCTTCCTTATCCCATGTCATTTCACTAACCTTAATAAAAATCACTCAAAACTAGGTTTGTTTTCCGGCCATGTAACAGTGAACTAAATAGTCAGTGCATGAAGTAATAACTCGAAATTTTCAATGACCTGGCATAGACTATTTTTATTAAACAAACTCAAGTTTTAAAAGGTTTGTTTCATTAGTTCTTCGAACGTAAACCAGTTTACATGGGTGGATGTTTCGAATTACTGCTTTTTAATTTACCCACAATTCAGTCCTATGAAATGAGTGTCATTGCGTATATACAGAGGAATGCACAATTCTGCTGTAACTCGCAATATTGATAAACGTTTTTGGCAACTGATTCTATTTACTTGACTTAGCATTCAATCAAAATTTGGCATTTAACGAGCATTTGCATCTTCGAACAATTTCTTTATCTGGTTAAACTGAATGTGGCACTTTCTGACGTGTTGTAATATAACACACATTGGTCATGCTAACAATATGAAAAGTACAACCTTAAACATTGTACACTTTCACGGTTACTCTACATTTGCATTTTTTGTCACCTACGAATAGTACCTTATCTTCATTCTGATTTACATTGCCATTTCGCCACACACAATAAACTGTAAATGGTTATAACAAATATTCGCATATATTGGTATTCTTTAACCATTCATCAAATGGTTATAAACAGTAACCTACAAACCATGGTCAAAATAATCAAAATTTAAGCTCCTACTAATATATACCTATTTCCACCAGAGGGCATTCATCAACAGTTGTGTTCGACTACGAATCTATTTAATTACCCCAGATAATGTTTAATTTTAGTGGTTAAGCGATAGTTAATCGCCATTTATTGCTCACGGTGGCAGCAACTACTTCATCAGAGCAGAAAGAAGACATATATTGCGATATGTCAACATTTCATTTACTCTCATCATTCCGCAAACGAAAAAGCATTATATACATCAAATACATACGACAAACAGACAGACCCCACGCCCTACAAGCATACTAAGTATTATGTAATCACGACCACGGCAACCCGACAGGTTGCCTCAACCACTTTTGTGCACATAACGTTGGCTGGTAAGTATTCGTTAGCATTCCGCTTTCGGCAAAAACGCCCAATAACTTGGGGTTTCCGGGGGATTACCAACAATCATTGAATGAGTTCATGGTCAACTGGACCGTTGCCATAGTGTTTGCATCGGATGACGTTGATTTCGGACCGGTGAGTGCACCAATGAACAGGGGCTGTTCATCATCTGTTTTTCAACCACTTCGGGGGATTGTCGGCACATTGTATATTTCGATTTGTCTGCCTATGTAAATCACCGGGCAACGTAAGGACTGTCACGCAATATGGAACAGGAACATTGACGACTACTTTTGCCGATACGGAGAACTGTCTCTGCGTTTGAAATAAAGTGCAACTGGCAGCCGCATACTTCGGAGCAAGGTGCAGACTTTATTGGTTTTATGTCGTTGCTAGTGGTCACCTTGAACGGCAAGAATAAGAAAACACATCTTTGAGAGTGGTAATTGACTGGGAGTGGTATTAATTGAGAATTGTTGGTGAATTACTTTTCTGATGTAGCTGGTTTTCGGAGTTCCGTCGACCTTATGTGGAGGGTGGGAGTAAGGGCTAGGGGGGGTGTCTTGTGAAATCACTTGAGCAGCCCGCAGCAGGAGGTAGGTATTATTAGGGTTGGGGAGGTTGTTGTGAGATTGGGATTAGGGGGCGATCCACGGTCAGTATGGCTCAATGCTTCTTCTTCACCGTCATCAAATGAATTTTCGGGTGTCATTCGCTAGTAAAGTTTGTCTCAGCAACTCCTGTTCTGTCTGCAGAGTATCCGGGTGCAAATACGCCTGGCTCTATGAAACAGTGTCTTAACCAAACCCCGTTTGTATGCAATAGGAGTAAAGCTGGAAAACTGAAGATATTGACCACCCCATGTCGCTTTGCGGTGAACTGAGCGTTGTAACGTGCCATCCGCACGTCTAGTAATGAGTACATCCAAAAAAGGTAAACTGTTGTTCGTTTCAACTTCGTGAGATAAAGATAGGTTGGGATGAATATTATTAAGAAAGTTGAAAAACAGGTCGAAATGAGTAACATCAGTAAAAATTAAAATATCATCAACGTATCGTTTGTACAATAACGATTCGCCTATATAATCCGGGACTTGCCGCTCAATCATTCCTAAGAAGACGTCCGCTAGTGTTGGACCTAACGGACTACCCATAGCAACACCGTCTATCTGTTCGTAAGCAAGTCCCTCAAAATCGAAACGAATGTTTTCCGTACATAACAAAATAAGATCTTTGAGGTATTCAAGTGGAACACCTATATCACAGTTCTGACTCGAGATAAAATCACATAAAAAATCAACTGTCTCACGAAGGGGAACATTTGTAAAAAGAGAATCAACATCCATGGAATACATTACTTGGGTACTCACCGAAGTGTTTTCTAAGATTTCAGCTAATTCGAAAGAGTCCTTCAAGCAATGTGGGGATAAAACTTTACGGATGGGATCCAGAATGTCCACTAGCCAACGAGCAACCTTATGTACGTCAAAGCTGTTGTTGGTCATCCAGATTGTGTTACTAATGAGTAGATTGGCAGATCCACTAGTTCTGAATATGACAGTATTCATTGTTTTATTCGCATTCCTTCATATTTGAAGGTTTAATTAAGCACGAATTAAATCGTACTAGTTTTACAAAACTTGAAATGTCTCCCATTTTTGCGCTAAATGTTCCGTTTTCAGTTCAAGAGACACCCTTGAAATAACTAGGGGTAGAACTCGTCGCTCGCTTCAGCGCTCTCTTTCACGATCAGCCTCAACTTGGTGCATTGACGGCTCGAAATCCAACGTCATCGATTGCTAAACACATCATGACAACAGGTCACCAAGTTGACCCATTAAACTCATTCAAAATATTGTTGCGTAATCGAAACCCCAAGTTATTAGCTTTTTGCGAAGCGATGCTCATTCGAACTTACCAGCCGACGTTATGTGCACAAAAGTGGTTGAGGCAACCTATCGGGTTGCCATGGTCGTGATTACATAATAATTGATGTGCTTGTAGATGTGTCTAGTCCCTGTTTGTCCCTATCTATATGATGTATATAACTAGCATGTTTTACGTTTGCGACTGATGAGAGTAAATGAAATGTTAACATATCGCAATATATGTCTTCTTTCTGCTCTGATGAAATGGCAGTAACTATGACAAGCTATTGCACATTTTTCAAGGGCTATGACAAACTATAACGAATGATTTTCAAAATGATTGTTTTCGTTTGTTTAATGGAGGATTCACTGTCCAGTTGCATTTAATCCACTTCGAAGTAGACAAGTAGCTAACATAATTGCGAGGTATACGAAGGGTCATTCTTTATTATCAATTTTGTTCTGTGTTCAGATTGTGTTATACAGAAAAACATTTTGAATTATTCTGCATCAGTAATAAAACTATCTCCGACTATACAACTTCATTCTTGTCATTGACTGCTTCTTGTGATCTAAGAATGTTTGAAAATCAGTTGATAGAAACCGTTAACTTATATTGGACGCACTACGCAACACGGTAAAAAGGCATACGAAACACTGTTTGAGGCGTGAAAAATAGGCCTCCAGCTAAGTAACATCTCATTGTCTAATTTTAGTATAACAAAAATTTTGCATCTTTTCAGCGTATTCCAGGTTGTACTAGCTCAGGCGTACTGCTGAGCTAAACATGGTAGATATTAGCCGCAAGGCTAGGTCGAACACAAATTCTTTCTCAAAACATCAAAAATATTCTTGCGCTCAGATCGATGGGGCTTCATGGGACAGGACTAATCATGCCACTTTTTATGTTTGACCAATGGAAAACAACTTAGCAGTTTGCTCAATGTCTAACATATGCTCAATGTTCGAGTTGTGTAAACTACGGGTTCGAATGTTTTATACTTATTTTCAAAGTCACTATTTGGTTTTAATTCGTAAGCGTATTTTCGTGAAACCGACATAAGCTGCTCTGCAAACTCACTGATATTAGTAGATAACTTTTGTAAAACTGAATTAAATATTCCAAAAATGGACTTGTTATTTGGGATGTTGGACGGGCTACTCAATCTTGAGGCTTTGTCACAGACGACAAGTAGTCCATCATTTCCTAGAATATTCTTTTTTGCTTACATATCACGAACATTGTGACAATAATGTCCACGCTTGTAAACAGGTAAATATCAACCCACAAAAGTCATCATCTCAATTAATTAACCTGTGACTTGAGGGGTTTTACAAAGTTATAAGATAAAATCTTGTAACTTCTCAATGTTGTATATTGCCCAATTCGACCATGTGCATGAAGGAAATACTTCCGCGGGATTCGTCCTTAAATACAGAACAACAGTAAAGGCCAGTTAACTTTTATTGTGTGATCTGCGAACAAAAGGTCACATTTTGGAGGCCCGGTGCCGATGTTTTTTTCTATCGAAGTGGATGAAGTTATTGTCATTCTCGTGATATGACGGCACGGGTTAGTTATATTTGTCAAATGTATTGATATGCTAAGAGGCATTTTGTTCACCACTTACGAGATATAGCTCACTTCGCCGTCGTTCGTAGTGCATTGGGAAATATCACTGATCATCTATCACTGGTCTTATCGATAAAACTAGTCGTGGCTTATCTAAAGTTGCAAACGCATGAAGCATATCCATAAAGCTTTACTCATCGTTAGCAAGTTATTTCGTGGTCGTGAGCTGCACATATTCTCATGGAAATGCTCACATGACTACGGTGGACACATTCAAATTCGATGAATTCGAACCTTTTCGTCTTTTGAAAATTTAAATGGAAATGACTATTATATATTGTATATTGTTCGCATCATCACACTCAGTTGGCTCCTTGAACGCGATTCCGAAGCTGTTTGTGACGTTTGAATCCAGTTATAAGATTGCGTCTCTGATTGGTCTTCACAGAACTGAAAGTCGTGTCTTTTAATTTTTGTTCAAGGTATAAAACGGTTTTCTCAATCTACCACTCATAGCAGATCATAACAGCTAAGGAAATTCAATGCTGTTCCATCCACCCAAAAAAATGCGTTTCTGAAAAAGCCAAGATAATGCTTCCCTTCTTCCTCCTCCTGAAGAAGACTTCTCACAGTGTGAATGAAATAAAACTAATTCATTTCATGTCAACACTTCCATTTTGAGACATCAGTGGTTGTTCAGTGAACTATTGTTTTTTATAGCCTTGCGCGTAAGATTGAAAGTCATCAACATCATCATCATAACAGCCATCAGCCATGAGCCTGACCAAAAGGTACTGTGGCTCGGGCTGCCGCTCACCTCAACAGTGACGTGGAATATCCTAGAAGAAAACGTTACTAAGAAGGTTGAAAATTAATAGAAGTCTAAGCAAAAGAACTAGAAATGGTATGGATGCAGGTACGCCATTGACTGCGACACGCTGCCATCTCGGATAGCGTCTCTAACCAGCGGTTTGAGTGATCACGAGGACCCCATCCAGGCAGGCGACACCTACCCACTTTACTCAGTGGAGCAGTCAGGGTTCATATTTCGTGACCACCGTGGTTTCACCCAACTGTTGGTGGTCTCAGTATATAATGCCCGGTACGGTAAACGCTCAGCTGGCATACGGAGTACGTGACCTAACCATCGCAGGCTGTGCAACGTGAGTAGTTGACCGATCGATCGCGCATCCCGAGCGTTCCGGAATACGCGCCGGCGAACTGTCGCATTGGAAGTCACCTTAGGAGAACATTAAGTTAGGAGCAAAACTGAATCGATTTTGGGGCAGCATAGCTACCTCTGGAATATTAGGTGAATTTAAAGAGCTGTTTTTTGGGTCTATGTGATCTGAAACAGTTTACGCAATTCATGAGCGTAACAG